>BGPR01003269.1:48373-124812 GCA_013235015.1 Araneus ventricosus | reverse complement strand
ATTCCTGAAGGATCACGTGACAGTCGATTGAAAAATAAAATATTCTTCATCGAGAATCGCCGAGTCAATGGGCTTTGTTAATTATTTAATTGTTGTCTGAACTTTTAAAAATTAATAACAATCGAAGGGTAAATGTTACAGAAATAAAATTGGTATCATTGAAAAGGTATAAATTTGAACTTTAAGATGGTATAAAAATATGTTCTGTCAGACAATTTGCTCCGAAGTTACGGCGGAAAAACGGTTTCGGTTAATTTCTAATTAACTGCCTGTTTAATTAACTTTTGGACTTAGAAAAGTTCATAAGTGTCTTCCCCTTGTCTTAAATAATAAGTGTACAAAATCTGGTTGAAAACCGTCCATTGGTTTAGGAGATGTGGAACATAGCCACATACCCACATACATACTCACATACCCACAATGACTTTTATTTATATTAAGATTTTCTGTTTTGGAAATCGTTTGTTTTACGTTTGACATCCTTCACTTTGTCAGATTAAACACATCTGGCATTTAGCTAATTTTAACTGTATCAGATTATTTTCACTTGTAAATGATGCTCCCAATGTATTTAATTAGTGGGCGAGTGGTTTTGCCCGCCCAAATTCAATTTCTGGCATTTTTAGCGCCTTTCCAAAAAATGATGCAATCGGCCTGTAACCCTTTCTTTACTAGCTTGCAGTAAATTTTTTGAACCTCTCCCATTTCTTTAATTATTTATATTTTTTAATGATTTTTGCAGCATGCGTTGTCTTTGATGCCTGTTTATAATGGGGGAGTGGTGTTTTCTGCCTAAATTGTGTTTTTCTTTTACTTGGCTCCTACCCCCTTTTTTTTTCGGTATCGTCTCACCTCTCGCATTCCCTTAATTTTTTATATTTTTGGATCATTTTCGCTGCAAACATTGTTTCTCTTATCTATCTTTCCTGTGTGTGAGGTATTTCCGGGATATAGTTTATTTTCCCTATGCCTGACTTTGCGCCTCCGCTGGGTTTTTCGTTTCACATTAAGCTCTCGCATTTCCTTAATTTCTGATGTTTTTCGATTTCTTTTGCGAACATTGTTTCTTTTGCTCTTCCTTCGTGTGTCTGTGGTCATACTTGCAGAAATAAATTTTCTCCTCTGCTTGGTTTCCCCCACCCTTGATTTAATTTGCTCTTCTAAATTTTCGCTTGTTTGTCGCTATAAGTTAATAATAAATTGATTATTAGTAAATCTTAACACCCTATAAAAACTATGTTTTATTCAAAAATTAGATGCATTGGTTTTAGAAAAAAAATACAAGATGGTATTCTAACCATTGATATCAGCAACTTTCAGACTTTTTATATTTGAAACGTAAGCTTGAACTCTCGTTTATTTTCAGCTATTGAGCAGCTTGTTTAATTAACATAATGCTTATCAACATAAATTAAATTGATAACTTTAAAGAAAAACTAAACTTTAACAATGAATATTTAAAAAAAAAATAACTCCTCGCGTGTTTCCGCTCCAAAGAAATCCCGGTTTTTTTCCTAAAAACGAAAACATCATCATACAACAATTTTCGGCAAATTGTCCGACTGTCCTTTGGTAAATTCCAGGTATTACGGACATTATTCGTAAAAATGAATAAACATTTAGAAATAAATCAACAGTGTGAATGAGAGGATGAATTATTATAAAGATCGGAGTTGAAGTAAATTTGGTTGTCAATAGAATACGAACGCCGCTAGGCAAACGTAAACATTACGGCGTTGTGTGTAATGACGTCAAACCAATCACGTAGCGTTGTGAGGTCATGTGCTTTTGCCGTACTTTTCGGTAATTTGAAACTTACATTTTAATTAAGTCTATTTTATGGGTTTTAATTATCGTTTTCGAACAATTTGATGATCAATCTGTTGATAAAATACAGAAATTATCATTTTCCTCACGGGTGCAAGTTCCTCATTTGTGCAACATGACTTCAAACTATTTATAAATTTCTCATGAGAAATTTAGATTGCTTTAAATGAGACTTTGAAATTATCTCCCTTCCTTGTGCATAGACTACCTTAGATAGCTGTCCTGTATTTTTTGAGTCTCCATTTTCTGTACTTATAAAAGGCAATGTTTGTGTGTGTGTGCGTGCGATGTCCAGACGAATCTATCGCATTTACAACCTTGAAATTTGGCACACAGGTAGTCGTAATGGCGACTGAATGCACCTCGAAGCCGAAATTTTAAAATTTAATCTAGAAATTTTTTTTATTTAATGTTTTGGTTGATTTTTCGCACTAATTTCTCAATAGAATAGTTTCGAATAAGTTTTCGGCAAAAATATATACACCATCGGAAAGAGCATGCGATTTCCTTTCTAATGAAGTTTGTTTCGTACGTCTAACGTAATTTACTCAATTTTGAGAAATTTTTAAATAATAGTCAGTTTTCAATTGAAATTTTAAGATTTCAAAATCAAGACTCCATCTCACGTTCTAATTTTGTTATCTTTTTGAAATGTTTTGAGCTAATAAATAAAACGTTTCTGCTCCCTTTAAAACAAGAACGATTAAAATACTATTTTAAGTCGATTTTTAATTAATTTTTTAGTTGATGGGGTCAGATTTTTTTTCGAAGGCGTTATTTTGCGGAAATCCCGTTCCATCGAAATGTGCGCCATCTGCCGGAAAAAATTAGAGCGTTGGCTTTATTTGGCATCCTGCCATGAACGAGGATAGATATAATAAGGAATATGACGAATTACTTTTATTGCTTTAGTCTGAATGAACTATTACACCATTTAAGAGATTTTTTTCCTCCTTTTCGTTATTTTTTCTTTGTGCGCGTCCGTGTGTTATGTTCTGATAAATTTCGATTATACTTCAAGCTCATGATATACTATTTTGTAATCTAGATGGAAGGATCGCGTTTTGAATTATATTTTTCATAGTTTTGATTTGTTTGTTTATGTTGCGCATTTTGTTTGCTGTTTAATAATTTTCACGTTGCAATTTTTTAATATTGTTTTAGATTAACGTACTCTGTACTGTTTTCCTACAGCTCAAATGTCATTATCGCAAAGAAAACATAAGCGGCAAAATCAGTAATGTGTATCTTCTGTTTTGATTTTGTTTTCAAAACTTTTTCGTGTCATGGGCAACGAGGTGCGCGTACTGCTAGTAAGTGATAAAACTTTATTTTCCCCACAGCTCTCTCTGATAAACCCTGCGGTATGCGCAATAGCGTATTTTTTAGGGTGTATTGATACTTGCATTTGCTGTGTGATGTATCACTGGTGCACTAACAAGCAAACAGTTTTTACCTTAGAAGTTTTTATGACGGTTCTAAAACTGGGTCTCGGCTCTAAGTGCAACCTAAAAAAGGTCTGCAAAGAAACTGTAAGAAATTATATTTAAAGCAAATCCAAAATAAAAAATAAAAAAAAAACAATAAACCAGAAGGTTGAAAATAAAGGTATTCTCTTTCACGATTTATTTAAATGAACTGAATATACAGTGGGTGGCCAAATTAATGTGGACACTTTTAAATTTTCATATTTTTTCAAATATCTCCCGAAAATGTGCAAACATTTTCTTAGCATTTTTATCATGTAAACATTAGGCTTGAACTCGCATTTTACAGTGAAGATTCAGTCACGAGAGATTTAGGGGACCGTCTACAAATTGCTGAAGACGAAATTTATTTTGGCCCACCCCGTTTCACAGAAAGCATATAATGATTCAAAACTTTCAACAATGTTTATATTTGACGTGCATAATATTTATATGAAATTTTGTAAATTTTTCAAAAATATTCGGGAAAATATAAAAATTTTCTAAAAATATTTCACTGTGTACATATTGTATTTGTCAAAAATAAATTTACAGTCAGTCTCCTCTAATTTATCAACAGACTTGAAAAAAGCATTACTTACCCCTAACAGAAGAAATAATCTACAATACACGATTTATCAAAAAAATTGTTACAAGTACACTAAACTATTGTTCAAAGAGGAAGGGCTGTGGTATTTTTCTCGCGTTTAACTTCTCTCATAAATATTTTTAGTATCAGTAACAGTAATAATTGATCAAATTTAACAAAATTAATTTAAATATTAATAGAAATTAAATTGAAATTATTTTTGCATTATACACAGTGATGTGAGGTGGGTAAATACCCAGTGGGTAGGTAAATATTTTTTGGGTATATACCCGGGTGTTTACCCAAGGCCTGGGTAAATACCCAAGAACTGGGTATTTTGCGAAAAAAATAAAATTCGAATGCTGATCCACAATTAAACATACAGAGTTATATAAATACCTCCTAAAAAGTATTTGCAAAAAAAAAGTTTGTGAATGGTCGTTTAAAATTAAACTTAAAATTTATAAATACCCAAAACTGGATATTTTGCAAGAAAAGCATTTGAGAACGGTGTGATTCAAAACGAAGCATTAAATTTATAAATACCCTTATACTGAATATTTTGCGAAAAAAAATTGCATTTGTGAATGGTGATTCAAAATAAAACATATAAAATTTAAAAATACCTCCAAACTGGATATTTTGCAAAAAAAAAAAAAAAAATCATCTCCGAATGTTGATTCAAAAAATGAAACATAAAAATTATAAATCCCCCAAAACTGGGTATTTTTTAAAAGTATTTGTGAATGATGCTTCAAAATGAAATTTAAAAAAAAAATATGTACCCCTAAACTGGGTATTTTGTATTAAAAAAAGTAGCTTTAAATAAATTATATAAACAAAAAACAATTGCTATCAGGATTCAGAATAAAGTATTCTAAAACTTAAATAGGATCGGGCGATAATTTAGTTTTTACGGTTTGAAACTTTAACACTTACTATAATTATTTTTAACGCCGTTTATGTTATACTAGCCGCCATCGGCGACCAGCTTGTTCGCCGGGAATATAATTTTAACTGAATCTCTTATGTATAGTTTGATATTCACGGTTCCCATAACAAAATAATTTTAAACTTCAAATTGCGATAGATATTTACCCAGCGTTCCTAACATAGCCTTGCACTTGTTCTGTTCCTTGTTTATATGAAAGTCCCTAATGGAGTCAAGTAACTATTCGTGTCAAGTTAAACCTAATTGTAAGTAATCGACAAGAATTTTAATTTAACAAATTTATTTCAACATCGAAATACCGCGACACGTTTTACGTCCAGCTTGTTAATTGGCTTAAAACATGCTGATAAAATGAATTTAAACAGAGCAACCATAATCGTTCAGTTTACTGGATTATTTCTTTATATACTTATTATCTTAATTCTTTATATACTTATCAAATGAAAAAGAAAAGAAAATCCAATAGAATATTATATTAGCCTTCAACAATGGAAGAGAAACACGCCGCTTTCATTGTTCAACATTTGTTTGAACAATTAAAGCGGTTTGAATTTCATTGTAACAATGAATGACAAAAATATTTTTAAAAATTTATTAAAATTAGAGAAAAAATCAAATGAAAACTTAATTGTTATCATTGAAAAGACAAGTTTTTAAATTTTCAAATGGTGTAAAATTAATTTTTGTGCTCTACTATTTTCGGAAGTTATTAAGGAAAAACTCCAAAATTTCGTTTAATTTTTAATTAAAATTTTAAAAAACAACGGTTACGAGGTGCACATTCCCACCCTCCAAAGTATGTTTGTGCGAAATTTCGTTGCTCTAGGCCTATCGGTCTGTCCTGTAGAGACAGATAGTACCAGTGAATCTTGTGCTCCATAATTTACTCACATTGCCATGCAGGAAAACAAGCATTCTTGTTTTGATTTACTGAATAGTTAGTCATTTACTTCGCGGATATTAATATTACTGTAAATTTTATGTTAAAAAGTGAAAAAACGGGGGAAAGTTACCTTCTTGGAGCTTTTAATGTTAAGGATGATAAAAGTATCCAATGTGAGTGCTGTAATGTTGAGTACAAACTTGCCAATGTAAGCAAAATGGAGAAGCAAAAAAAAAAAAAAAAAATGTTTCAAAAGTCTTGGTGGATTAAAAAGGTTCTGAAAGGGATAAAATAGCTAATGAATTTTCTTTTATTCAGACTCCAACCATGACACTTACATCAAATTTAGAGTTTTAAGATCATTTAAGTATTGATGTTCGTGATCCAGATGAATCCCGTCTAACCAGGAAACTGAGTGTGAGTGTATATGTCTACTATACCGTCAAATAATACAACAGATTCAGCAACAAAAAATTCACATTTCTTGTTCCTGAAATCTTGTTGCAACAAACTTACCTTTGTTGAAAGTGATATAAGTGAATATTACTTTCAGAATAATTCACTTTTAAAAACTGTAGAACTGAAACATCTGCTAACTTATCAGCAATGTCTGGTACTTTGACTAATTAATCCAAAAAGAATTATAAACAATTGTATCTTTCATTTTAGTTTCTATTATCAGCTCTTTACCATTTTAAAACCAAACTCAACATTTTCTTTTTTAAAATTTAGTTGAATTTTAAAAAGGATTGATATTTAAGCAACGTATTTTATGTAAGATCCATGATATAGTATTGCGTTTTTGTTTTTTCTGATTCATTCTTTAGTCTTTATAGAATTTAAAAGGTTCATATATTACGAGTTTTCTTTTTTTTAAATCTTATCTTATGCTCAATATATATTCTCTATATATTTATAAGATATAGAGACATCATATTTCATAGAAGTGCCTGTGTTTTACATGACTAGGGGTAATTCAAAAATAAATACCCAGGTTTATACCCTTTTTGGGTATTTACCCTTAAAAATAAATACCTGGGTATTTTACATCACTGATTATACAGAAAGGCGCAAATGCAGCTACTTCTAATAAAACACAAGAAACAAAATTGGTAATTCAAAAATTAAGTTAAAAAGAATAAATTAAGAAAAATTAAGTTAAAATATAAAAAAAAACTAAACTTTTTGAATATGGTCATTCCTTTATTCAGAAAATTCGTCCAGTTTAGAACTACAATGGCGTGTGGTCTCTGAGGAAATACGCCATTCTGGTCCTTTTCCATTTTTTCTTCCAATTTGCTTTCATTTTAATTGTATTTTTTACTTTCTGATTTTCTTTATTTGTTTTTATTATTTGATAATTTCTGTTGTTAAATACTATTATTTCTGCTGATTAATTTTAAGAAAATTCTGATAAGATTCTGACAAGAAAGACATTTTTTGACATACTTAATTTTTTTTTTTTACAATAAACAGGAGGCATAAATTTTTAAATAACATCTAACATATTGAAAAATATTTCATTTATATAGCTAGTGATGTATTGTTTTGAAAAAATCACCAAAACAGAAAGACACCAAGTGCTGTGTTTAAAACAGAAAAGTACCCAAATACAATTTTCTGCATCGGTATTTGTATAGTATGCTTAATGTTACTTCTGAAACAACTTGATACTTCATTATTGTTAATTATGTTCCCAAAGAAAAGATTAATCTTCATATGCTTTTGTTTATTAATTTATACAATTGTACATATAATATAGATGTTATATGGTTTTTAATTTACATTTATCGTATTTTAATAGTTGCAAGTTGATATAAATAACTGAAAAAAGAAAGTAAAATATTTATAGTCTCATATTATTCTGCAGACTATTTTTAGAAGACCCAACCTCCGTTGCAGACTATTGAAAAGTATTCTGCCACTGGGCTAATGTTTGATGTCAGTGACATTTCATTCAGTTTAACATCAGTGATAAAAGTATTTTTTTTTTTTAAATCTTGATGATGTTGCCTAAGCAACTGGGAGTATCACCAAGTCTGGGCAAAAAAGGGACAAGGTCTTTGTGATCTGTTTCATGCATTCTCCCAGAGAGAGACAATGCACAAAACAAAACACAATATTGTTAAACGCTGTTTTTAAAACAGTAAGTCTCATTTCATTTATCATCGTTTTGTTCTTTGGGAAACAACACCAAAGAAGAAAAATAAGCAAGACTCAGCCCTCCATGGGGAAATGATTTTTGAACGGACCGACTCTTGCCAAAAGGGACAGAATTATAAGGAAAGACAAGCTTTTTTTTTCATGTAGTTAATTTATTATTCATGACTTAATTTAAGTTTATCTGGTGAATGAAAACATCTTAGTTTAGAAATATGCACAATTTGTGTGGCTTCTTTTGTTTAAGGATTTGGTTTATTAATTTCATAAGTTACTTCAGAACATTGTTTAATATCATATGGGCCAGAAAAAGGAGGACTTAATTTTCTAGTATTGGGATAATGGAATTCTTCATAAACAACAATATCACCTGGGTTAAATTTCTTTTCAACAAAACGTGCATCATATCTTATTTTGTTTTTGTTATGATAGTCTATTGTTCTTTGTAAAGCCAAATTACGAGCTTCGTTAACAAGTTCATAATAACTATTTTGACCAATAAGGGAATCATAAGGTAATGTACCAAAGCAACAAGTAAGCAGGTGGATATTTGGTTATTGTATGGGGAGTTAAGTTATACTCATTAGTAACACTTTCTAATAATTTAATCCAAGGAACTTTAGTGGAAGTGGAATAAACTTTACATTTAAGTCTAGTTACTAATGATTAACACGTTCAACTTTGCCATTTGTTTGTGGGTGATGGGCTGTGGTTAAAAGATGTTTAACGTTATAATTTCTTAGGAATTTTTTAAATCGAGAGGAAGTAAATGCAGCATTTCTATCAGTTAATAATTTTACAGGGACTTGAATTTGGAAAATTTGTTTTAGAATATTAATGTAAGTTTCAGAGTTTTTATTTTTTGAAGGGAAAGCCCAAACATGTATTGTTGCATGGTCAATCACAATATGAAGAAATTTTTTTGTTGAGTTGTAATAATTGAAACCTCCAACAGTATCTACAAAAATACATTCGAAAGGGGTACTAGTAGGAGGTACTTGTTGGAGCAGGCCAAATCTTTTTTGTTAAGTTGACAAACAGAGCAATGTTTAACAAATTCAGTTATATCGGAGGTAATATTAGGCCAATAATACTGAGGAGTAATTAAATTTAACATTTTTTGGACACCAGGATGACCAAATTGTTCATAAGCTTGATTTAACAATTTAAGTCTTAATGAAAATGGCACAACTATTTTGTACAAATTTCTTTTTTATTACTATTACATCTTTAACTTCATGATACTTAGGTCCACAGAGATTATCATTTTTTGTTGAGTTTTTATTTCATTTATGTCTAACAAATGTACTGAATGTTGAAGATGGTGAGAAACTGGATGCCTAGATAACATGTCTGCTTCAATGTTAGTGGAACCTTTTTGATATTTAATTTCATATTCAAACATACTTAAATTTAATGACCAGCGGAATAACCTACCTCTTAAGTTTTTAACATTTTTGAGCCAAACAAGAGCCGCATGATCAGTATGAATGACAAATTTTTGGCCGTGGAGGTAATAGTAAAATTTATCCAAAGCATCAACTATTGCAAGACATTCTAACTCAGTTATAGCATAATTTTTTCATAGTCTCTTAAAGTTTTAGAATGATAAGCTATTGGATGTAAAACATCAGAGGCATCAGGTTGTTTCAAAACAGCTCCAACACTTTTTTGTGATGCATCGACAAAAACATGACAAGTTACATCAGGGTTATATAAATTTAAAACCAGTTTAGTTGTTAGGGTTTCTTTAAGTTTGTCAAATGCATCCTGACATTCATTTGTCCAGTTAAATTTTACATCTTTTTTGAAAAGTTGATTTAAAGGGTATCTAAGTTTAGCATATTGAGGAATAAATTTATTGTAAACATTTACAGAACCTAAGAACCTTTGAAGTTCTTCAACATTAGTGGGGGGTTGCAATTTTTTGATAGTTTCTATATTGGCATTATTAGGGGAAACTTTACCTTGTTCAATTTCATAACCCAAAAAGCTAATTTTAGTTTGGGCGAAAACACATTTGGATAGTTTCAATTTAATGTTTTCTTTTTCACATATTTCGAAGATTGTTTTAAGATGTTTCCAATTTTCTAGTTCAGAGGAAGAGTACACAATGATATCATCGAAATAATTGCAAGCAAAATCATTTTTATATTTAGTTAATATTCTTCGAATTAATCTTTTAAAAATTGCGGGACCTACTTTAATGTCAAATGGTAATATGCACCACTCATAAGCCAAAATTTGTGCAGAAAGCTAGTTTTTCAGTATCTTTGGGGTGAATGGGCACATGCCAATACCCAGAAGCCAGATCCAAAGAGAAAAAAATTTTTGCTTTTGATAATTTAGTCTACTAGAGTAGACTATCCATGAGGGTTAAGGGTTCAGAGTCTGATTTGCATAGAGCATTTAATTTCATGAAATCTATGCATAATCGAGTCTTTTTACCCTCATCGCGATTAAAAGTTAAAGTTACAGGAGATGAATAGGGACTATTACTTTCTTTAATTACACCAGCTTGCAACAATTTCTCAACCTGACTCTTTATTTCTTGTTCCTCAATAGGAGAAGTACGATAAGGTCTCAAACTGGCAAGTCAGAATTGAGCACAATTCTCTGTGGTTAAACTCTGAGTACACCAACATCATACTTGTCCTTTGAAAAAACTGAATCAAAATTTTTAATTATATCTTTTACTTCTTTTCTTACTCGCATTTATTCTCTGTGACAGACTGAGGAGGGTGAACCTGATCTTCAGTGGTCTGAGAACAATGGGAGTTTATTTGTTTACATTCAGAAATATGTAAAGAAATGTTTTGTTTGTTTTTATCATTTTGACTTTTATTTAAGTTTTTTTCCATTTTGACAAATTTTTTGTTTACTGCAGTCTATAGTTATGTCATATTTTGACAATTCTGGCATTCCTAGTATTATATAAGGTAAAATATGATCTAGAACATACATAGTCACATTTTTGTTTATGGTACCAATTTTTAATGAAAATGTACATGTTTTAGTAAGGCTAATTGTACCCCGGGTTTGCTGCACAGTTATACCTTGAGCATTTGTCATTTTTAAATTGTTTTTTGTCACTAAATCACGTGGGATTAAAGAGATAGTTGAACCAGTGTCTAAAACACATGGCAACGGGTTTCTTTTGTAGTATCCGGATACTGTAGTAGGTAATTGTCATTGTTGATTTTCCTCCTTTGGAGGGTCAAAGTTAGGTGGAGCAGGATTGGGAGATGGTAATTGACCTGCAGAAAAACCAAACGGGCAAGTTTGTACCCAATGATAAGCATTGGCAATGACTTTTTTTGTGCAAAGCCAGCATGGTGAAGGTGGCAATATGTCTTGAAAATGGGTGTTAGCATTACTAAAAGGTCTGAAAGTTTGCCCAGGGGGAGGAGTTTGGTAATAGTTATTTTGTCTGAAATTTTGCCTGGGAGGAGAATTTGGGTTGAAAGTTATTTGGCCTAAAATTTTGTCTGGGAGTAAAGTTATGGGGCCTATATACAGGGTGTCCAGAAAAGGACTCCCTGATTTCAAAATTAAATATCTCGAAAACAAAGATTGATAGAGGAATGCAGTAAACGGTATGTTTATTGTGAAAGCTGTAAGAATTTTATACAGCAGTTTGAAATAATAGTTACAAAAGCTGCTAACAGATGGCGCTGTACGCTGTACAGCTCATATCAGCATACATAAATGAAATAATCGGATGAAAACATTCTTTGCAAAAAATCACATCACAATGTTTTCAAAATGTTCACCATTGGCACAACAGAGGTGGCGCAAACGAAGAATGAAATTTGCCACCACATTTCGTACTGTCTCAACAGAAATCGTTTCACATGCCACACAGATCGCCGATTCAAGCTCGTCCAGCGTGGCGGGATGCTTCGGGTAGACAATGTCTTTCAATGTGCCCCACAAAAAATAGTCACAGGGAGTCAAATCCGGCGAATATGGAGGCCAATCCATGCCTGCACCAGTAAATTTGGGATATTCCAAAGCAATGACTCGAGTCCCGAAGTATTCATCAAGAAAGCGAAACACTTGTTCGGTACGATGTGGTCGGGCTCCATCTTGCATAAACCATTCTGTACGTGGTCGATCCTCTAACACTTGCTGTGTGGCGACAAATTGTTCCAAAATTGCAACGTAACGTTCACTAGTGACCGTTTCTCGAATGAAAAAAGGGCCAATAATGCCTCTGCTGCATACTGCAGCCCACACAGTAACTTTAGGAGAATACAGGGGTTTTCGCTTCACACTAATATGGATTTTCGGAACCCCAAAATCGCCAGTTCTGTTTATTCACGAATCCATTCAGGTGGAAGTGTGCTTCATCTGTAAACCAGATGCAGCCAACATCAAATCCTTCACTATCAATCATTTTGAGCATCTGATTAGCAAAGTCAACCCTTTGTTGCACAGCTCGTACGGGTATGGGCCTGGTGAGTTTGAATTTTGAATGGAAACATGTGTAGTCTCTTTCTTAGTATTTTCTGCGTGCTGGAACGCTTCAAACCAGTCTCAGATGCAATTCTACGGACGGATGACATTGGATTTTGCTGAATAATTCCAGAAACTGTGGCGACATTTTCAGGCGTAACTGCAGTTTGCTGGCGGCCAACATTCCCCACTAGATCATCAGTTACGCTGCCTGTTCGTTGAAATTTGGCGAAGAGCGTACGAATGGTTTTCGCATCGGGTCCTTTTGGAACATTAAATCGTGCTTGAAAACTGCGCCTTGTTGCCGTAGGACTCTCTTTTAACCTGTGGTACTCTAGCACCAGAAAAACGCGTTGTTCAATGGAGTGAGTACATGGTTTTAATCTCTTCCTTCGGTACGCTAACCTCCTTTCACGCCTCAATAGTGGAACTGATCGCTCTGGGCTTCCGATCACTATTTATACTAGGCATTACGTATGGCGATTACAGCGCCATCTATTTGCAGCTTTTGTAACTATTATTTCAAACTGCTGTATAAAATTCTTACAGCTTTCACAATAAACATACCGTTTACTGCATTCCTCTATCGATCTTTGTTTTCGAGATATTTAATTTTGAAATCAGGGAGTCCTTTTCTGGACACCCTGTAAAATTTCTTGGCTGCCATTGGTTACCATTAACAGAGTTTGTTTTTAAATTTTGGGTTGCAGAATGGCTAGGGTTAATTTTATTTACATCCGATTTTTGAATTTTGATCAATTTTGTGGCCGTTATGAGCCATTCTGTGGGATTGTTAGTGGAATTTATAGCAAGAAGTTGTCTTAAATTAACTGGCAAGCCATCCGAAAGTCCCTCAAGAATCATACTTGTAGATAAATTTAATTGTCTGCCTATTTTTAATTTTTCTTGGAGTATAGAGTTATATAATCACCTTCTTTGAATGATTTCAAAGTGAAATCACTCAAATTGACTAGGTTAGGGGAGATGTATCTTTCAGTTAAAAAGGAAACGAATTCCTTCCAAGTTTTAATTGTATCGTAGGAATTTACATATTCAGTTAAGAAACTGTTTTTTAAGTATGCTGTTATATTGTTTAATTTCCATTTATCATCTAAGTTATACTCTTGACATTTATCATTAAAGTATTTAAGCCAAGTATTTACATTCATAGAGTTGTTCGGGTCAAAAGGAATGATATTGAAAGAATTAGTAGCCTGCATTACAATACCAGATTCATCTGGTTTATCATTTGTTTTTTCATTCATTTTAACTATTTTACCAGATCTTAAATTCATACAGGAAAAATTTAACACAAGTTAGGGAAAACAATTTTAAATTTAAGGGAATTTTAAAATAAGCACATGTTAAACTATTTACTTTAATACTGCAATTAAATGCACAGAATACTTTTCAGTATAATTTCATGAAAATGCAAATACTGAAATTCAGAAATAATTATGCATGAAACATAAACAACACACTCAAAAAATAGAATGATACTAAATAAATTCAAATTAATATTTCAGAAGAATATATTTCATAATTTACCAAAAATATACTCTGATCAGTATTATATTTAATATCACAACCAAAACAAAACTATTTATCAAAGAAAATATTTTAAATTGCTTTTCATTTATAATATAACATCATTAAAAACAGTCAAGATCATGATTTCTTTTATTTCCCCCCCCCCCTCCAGCTGGTGATTTTTTTCTTTTTTTTTTCGCTCTACTCGCAGATTAAAATTTAGAAAATGTAATCACCGACGATGCACAACACTTTGAATTCTTGCACATTTTAGATATTGGATAACACATAAAGATGAACACGATGATTAAAAGAAGGCGGTACTATGGAAATCACTGTAGAACACAAATTTGAAAGAGCACACTCGAAGAACAGAACTTTTGATGGCACCCTTGTAAATAGCTGTTTACGATGAAATAAATACTTCAAAAATACTTGAATGAAGAAACAATTAACAATAAAATCTGAAGTAACATGAAGATGGACTAGTAGAAATTTGGAATGACGACATTTTTTGTGGATATACTTTCTGCGTAATGTCGCCATTCGGGCGTAAACGACGATTTCCTAGTTGAGCTGAATGGCGGCTCCGAAACCCATGTACGGGGTCTCCACGAAACAAAGGATATGCTGTCGATTAATTATAAGATCAGGCTTTAAAAAGGTGAAATGCAGTCCATTTTGATCATGGAAGAGACAATATTAGCTTAAATCTTCTTTCATTCAGGCATTACGTTATTTCTTCATAGGTAAAGTATTTAATTTTTATGTAGCTCCATGACCAGTATTCAGAAGTTTACGCCCGAGCGGCAGTTTGTTGAAAGCTTACATGCTGGCGTGAAAAAGGGGCAGAAATGAATGCGCAGAACGCTTAAGTACCCAGGAAAGGGAATTCCCCCTTTAGAAACTCGTGATTTGAAAAGAAAGTTGTAGTGCGTTTATTATAATGAAAGTAGAAGTATTTAAAATGAAGTGTCGTTAAGATTATGTAGGAAAGTTAAAAAATTAAAATATATATATATACACTATATGCCCAAAAGTATCCGGACACTTGCAGATTTTTACATTTTTTAGAATTTCTCCGGAATGGTTTAACCGACTGCCTTTAAACTTCGGACGTGTAAAGAATAGACAATAACTCACACTTTACATTGAAGATTCGGTCCTGAGAGCAATTAGGGGGCCGTCTACAAACTGATGAAGACAAAAAGGATTTTGGCCCACCCCGCTTCACAGAATACTCATAACAAGATGAAACTTTCAGAAATGGTAATGTTTAATGTGCATAATATTTACAGGAATTTTTGTAAACTCAGCGCAAATATTTGGGAAGACATAAAGGTTTTCTTAAAAAATCTCAAATTTTCCCACCTGTTTTTTGCTTATAACATGCATAGTTTTCTGTTATATTATACGAAACTTACAGAAAAGATGACAATATGTTAGGGAAGCATTTGTGTAAAACTTTGGAAAAGAATTGTTGTGTGTGTGAATATTACAGGAATTATGAGCAATTTTAGTAAATAGTATTTTACTGCGCATGCGCGAAACATAGTAATGAAAGAATACGGTAATGAGTCTAAAATAATTAAGTCGTACGTGGCAGAATGCTTATTAGCTTTTACGTTGAAAAGTTATTTTTACTTAATCAAATTCATTTTTCTGCAAAACATAGCCGGGCCACCAGTTTCCTTCATAGACAGTGGTGATGTAACCTGATATGTCTTCTAATTTCAGTTTATTTGGATATTTTTACACTTCTTTTTCCCAACCCTGCAAATCATATGAAAAGTATTTCACCAATAATGTTGAAGTTTTGAGAATGAATGCATCATATTGCTTGGTTCCTTGCATAGCCAATGCTTGATCAAGGTGACTGTTCAAGAACAATTCTGATTCAGCATATTTCTCTTGGGTTGAGTAGGCAAAATCTACTTTGGTAATATTTTTTACAATCCACTCAAGAAGTTGTTGTGGGGTTCGAATTTGATTTTTATATAGTCAATGTAAACTAGCACGAGGTGCCAGTCTCTTTATCGAATCCCCTATTCCTTCGCAAGATCCTTTTCCATGTTCTGTGGCCAAAAAATAACACTCCTTTCACTTTAAAATCTTCCTCATGAAAGCAGAAGTTCAAAAAGTTTTACTTATTTTTGTATGGGGTGGCAGACTCGTCTGAAAAATAAAAAAAAATCTTGTTTGGAAGTTTTTGAAATTTAGATGTCGGAAAGGGTAGGAGTTTTTTTAAAGGTGTAAAAAGCAACTGTGTTGTGCTCTAGGCAGTCAGAAACAACTACGTAACTAACATGTTCAACTTCGTTTTCCTGTTTGAAATATATTACAAAAAGATGGATTATGACCTGTTGGCTTGTCCAGTGATACCTCTGTGCTTCATCTTGCTATGCTATAATTTTCAAAAAAAATCACAGGCAACAACAAACTCTTTGAGATATCCTTTTCTGTAATTAAAGAATGCTCCCTGTTTGGCTATGAAGTTGTGCTGAACCAAAGAAGACAACTTGCTGCAGAATAAATCGATACATTTTTCTGAAGATTTCTCTAAGGTTTTTAGAAAGGAAATGATCTCTAGGAAACTTGTCTTTGGCAAACTGAAACCCACTGGTGGAACTTGTTCAATCAAATTTACAGCAAAGGATTCTTTCAAAATTGTACCTTCTCAGTTTCACTTGAACAGTAAACACATTTCCCCTTATGTTGCAATCAGTTGTTGATGGGTTAGAAAATACTTTTGGTAGGCATTACTTGTAATTTTTTATGTTGCCATTTGTTAGAGTATTTATTTTAGCATTGTCTATAATCAATTTGACGTTTTGGCAAGTTAGGCATACACAGAGTGTGTGCCACTTTGACCAGCTAATACACAATATTTCGGTCTCAACTCAGCAAATTTAGAGAAGCCTATTTTTATACAGGGAAACTTGTCTGTTAAATGTTTGTAAGCTTCTTTAAAGTATGAAAAACACCTAATATAATGAATGAAATTCTTAAGAAATTAAGATTGAACAAAGAAGGAGCAGTCTAAAGAAGCCACCAGATGAACTTTTCTTCCTTGTGCTGTTCAGAAAACTGGTCCTTCCTTGTTCAATCTTAATTTCTTAAGAATTTCATTCATTATGTTGTGTTTTTTGCATTTTCATTGTTATCTTGGTTGCTTGCAGCATTAGCATGCTCCAGATGCTTTGTTTATATCTTATTTTAATTTTATTTGTATTGAATTGTGTTTTTGCCTTTAATGTCATTATTTTATCTGTTTATTGTTAAAGTTTGAGCTAATAAGTATTGCGCCAAGTACAAATATGTACGATTTAATTATTTTAGACTCATTACTGTGTTCTTCCTTCAGGTTAGCATTCATACTTATTTTCACGGAAGTGTAAATATTAGCCTTCTTGTATTATTCAGCTCAATACAGGGAATTAATGAAAAACAAGCTTCAGTTCAAAATTTTTTTAACTATTAACCCATTGTCATCCCAAATTAATATTTTTCCAGGTGATTTACAACAATACAAACTATTCACGGAATTAATTTGAAAATTTTAAAATATGTACTTTTTAAAAATTTAAAATTAAAATTTTAATTTAAATTTTGACAACATTTTTTATACTAACCTACAGTATGTTGTATACCACTGGAAAGAGCATGCAAAATGCTGTAAAATGACATCTGTCCCAGCTCAATTAGGAGAGCTCCTAGAGAAATTCAAAAAATTTCCATTTGCGGTTTTTGGGCAAATTTTTGAAAATTTACATTGCTGTAATTAAAAAAGGAGTCCACATATCTTGATGAAATTTGGTATTTTTCCAAGTCTATATCAATAGTACATCTCTGCCAAATTCCATGAAAATCGGAGATGGTGAGGTAAATTTTGTTCAAAAACTGTGTTGATTTGACATGGAATGACCCAGTAGCTAAGCTTGAAAAAATTCAAGGAGACATAAATTAAAGATTAATCGTTAAATTAACTCAGCTAAAACTTATTTTATGTACTCTGTATGGATAGTACATATAATTGGTATACAATGCACAGAAAAATATAATGTAAAACATTCAAGCATTACTATTTATCTGTATCAATCCTTACGTTGCATAATATTACAGGCATTAGAATATTTTATTACAAAGAAGTGTGCCTACTTGGGTGTTATTTGACCACAGTTAAAAATAACGAAGCCTATCATACTAGAGCCTTTTTGCGGCTTCAAAACACGCAGTAATGTATTTAGTTTCTCTTTTCTTATAGGAATTTTCTATTGCATGATTATTTTTAAAAGTTTAAATTTTAATAATCACACTAGCAGAGGTGTTTGTTTTCATACAACTCACTAGCGTCTGTATCCATAAGTCTTTCCCAAGCGATTCCGAGTGTGTCCCTCCTTGTCAAACTTCCCCACCTACGAAAACTACTACTTGAGATGGATTCGCCCATCCCATAGGGAAAGACTTTGGGATACAGACGCTAGTCCCACAAGTGGGAACCGCTGCCGTAGAGTATTGACTCGGGGCTCTCTGTAAAGACATACGGAAAGAGCATGCGATGATCCTCACGGTACACTGGCAAACAAGTTGGAGGTAAAAATAGAAGATATCTGGGTTTGTTCCTACTAATTAGAGGACGGTATCCATTCTTAAAGACCAATTCGAATGCTTCTTTTAGGTTAGGAATAAACATTAGCTTTCTTTCTGATTTGCAATTGTTATTTTTCTTTTATTTTTCAGTTAAATTAAAAACACGATTATCCGAAATTTTGCGTTCCTGGAGTTCGGATTCCCGGGGTTCTAATGTAATTACTTTGCCGCAATTCTAACTGGTTAGAACCTATACATAAAAAGCTAGAGATATCTGCTGACCTTTCTACTTGCATTCTCGCACTTGTTACAGTCATTTATATTTAGGTGACTACCTGAAACCTAATTTCAATTGGAGATATTCACCAATTTCTGGCACCCTATAAGCATGGACAATTTCATTAATTTATTCCTCAGGTGAGCCTGTCACTTTTCTTTTTATTTTCTCGTATACAAAGCGAAAGTATTATAATCGTCAAAAAATTTGAACTCCAGATTTTGACTAATCTCCAATTTAGACCTCCATGAGTCCGAAAAACGCAATTTTAGAATTATGTCTCTCCTTGAACACGATAACTCAAAAACTGTTACAGATAAATGGATGAAATTTTATAGGTGATCTTAATGCATAATTTGTAGGTTTCTATCAAATTTTGGACAAAATCTGTTCACGGGAAATCTGTCCGTGATTATTTGAACACGATAACTCAAAAACTTAAATAGCTAGAGAGATAAAATTTGGTACATTGTTTCATAATCAGAAATGTATGTCCGTATCAAATTTTGGACAAAATCTGTCGAAGTGTTGACTGTCTGTCGGTTTGTATAATCGTATACTTGTGAACACAATGACTCTTTAAGATAAATCTTAGATATATGAAATTTAGTATGTGATCTTCTAACCTTAATTGCAGATTTGTGTCCGATATTCATTTAAATCAGTGAAAAGAAGTTGTTCAGATAGCATATTTGGTTCAAATTGCATATTGCGATTGTGTGCTGGCGAACGCTTGGCTTCATTTACTCCTGTTAGTTTTGTTGTCTTTTGACCTTGGTGGTCTGCGAAGGAAACTGTAGCGTGCGGCAACAAGCGCGTCGGAAATTATGGGAACCGCTAAATTGAAATTTCGTTATAATATTCTCCAGATGGACACTTGTGATTAACCAAAGGTGTGGTAAATTCTTGTGTGTTATCTATATTAAAATTTCGTACTCAAAAATTTTAAATAAAATATTAGTATAGTTGTGGTACCCTCAGCGCGCATAAAAATTCGAGCATACGCAATTTTTATGCTCGCTGAGTGCGGGCCAATGATACTTTATTTATTTTGAAAAATATCAAGTTTTGGGGAATTCATAAATTTTATGTGTTTAATTGTAAATCACCATTCAATTTTTTTCTTTTAATTCAAATATCCAAGCCTTAGGTAATACCGGGTACATACCCAAAAAATATCTACCTACCCACTAGGCATTTACCACCCACCCCACATCACTGATCGTATGCGGGGAGACCTCTTCCGCTGGTTGATTATCATTTAATTACTACAGCTAACTCTGCTTGTTACATAGAAAATAACATAAAAATTGATAGTATTATAATTACTTTTAAATTCTTTACTAAACTTTAAAATGACCAAGTTTTTCTAATTGCTAATCACAATGCATAACCCTGCTAATATTGCTACATCAATGCAAAATCCTGCAGAATAAGTCAGATTTATTTATGTATATTTTTTGTCTGTTTCAGAATCATGAATGAAATTGAAGAAATGACCAATGTATTGAAATTTCTCAGCACTGCAGAGATTACCACATGCTCAGAATTTCTAAAAATAGTGTCGTTACTTGATGAGGTTTTGGAAACAATATTTAAAATAGAAATTTCAGGAACTAAATTTAGTATAACAGATAAAAATATAATCGGGCCTTTATTTGGCGACTTGCTCGATCTTTTTGCAATTTGGGTTTCTTACACTATAGGCCATATTAGTGAACAAAATTCGGAAGACTATAAAATCAGAAGATCTGGTCTAGAATTTCTTCTTGAACGTTATAAAGAATTTCCAAATGGCAAGGACAAGAGTCTTGAATCTGCTTTAAACAATTTTAGGATTACTGAAGATATAGAGGGATTGGACGAAATGTTTAATTCCAAGAAGTATGTTTATGATACTCAAATGTTCTATGGATCATCGGACGAACCCACTCTGAATGCTCAAGACATAGAGCATGTTCCTCTGAGTCATTGGTGGTGGAGGAGTTAAAGGCAATACAGGACTTGTACAAAAGTAAATGTTCTGCATTTACCTACGCTCATCAGAAAAATATTTATTTGTAAATGCACTTCCAATTGTTATTTGTGTATGAAATATATTTTTGGAAGAAATTAATTTATCAAAATGATTTCTTAAGCTAAGTAAATATTATTGAATACTGGTTTTTTTTCTTAAGTTTACATAATAGCCCATTATATGCCAGAATTATTATTTCACTTTTTCAAAAAGAAAAATCATATTATGGCTAACTTTATTTAGCTACCATCTATTTCCCCAACTTATTAGTTGTAATGATTCAGCTGTATCAATAAAAATTTAAATAAGCAAATTGTATAAATTAGTCTTTATTTTTTTTATTTTATATTAATTATTTAGAATTAAAGGTGGTTAACCCGGAGTTTACGGTGCGTACTTGCTTCTTGCCAATTTTCTTTGTCGTCGCCAAATACTGTTTTGGATGCGCGGTGAGCTTTTTATTGGTTTCTTGCAAATGCGATGCCTGCGGCATATCAAGTGTGTACTGGGTAAATTTTTTAACTTAAAAAACATCAGCAGCTTCATTTTCAGCAAAGCGGGAACCTCGTAGCTACGCTTTTTCACTGAGAAATGAAACACAAAGAAAAAAACACCGCTGAACCGAAAGGAATTGAAAGTGTTAAAAAATTCACATACCTGTTTCAATCGCGAGCTGTAGCAAGGGAACCATTGTTCCCAGAACAAACATTCCTCTTGCGACATTTTGAAGCCATTATCAGCAAATTGAATAAACGAAAATCTTCAAAAACAGAAGCGAATTGTACGGTTGTCGAAAATTTTAGCTGAAAGAATTCCAAACGAAGTATTAATCAAATTCTAATAAATCGAAGAAAGCAGACAGGGGACCAAATAAATCGAGGCGCTATAAACGGCCATGCGCCAGACACCGGTAAAAAAAATCAATGTGCATCCAAAATAAATGTTCTAGAACGCCATCTCTTGGTGGCAAACAATTGGCGATTTTAAGAGAAACGAAGCAAGTACACACCTTAAACTGCGGGTTAACCTTAAATGATGAGATGTAATTTCCAGTTAAAGTTTCTGAATATTAGAGACTGATAGTTTCTAGAAAAATGATAGACAAAACTTAATATTTCAACAGATTGCTACTGTAAATCAAATGGAATGCAAAAATCGTGAATTGTTAGCTAAAACATTACCAGTATCAAAAATGAAATTCAAATGCATCCACAATTAAAAAGTAGGTAGATGATTTTCAATTACATCAATTAAAACTTCTCAGTTTGTCTGTAAGTAGGGGAAAATGGTGTACCTAGGTCCCATTTTTAATTCGATAATTACTAAAAGAAAGGTAACAAAACAATTTTTCTTTCATATTTTAGGCCTTTATACACAGCATATATTTTTTGTAGATTTTTTTTAAAAAAGTATTTCAGTGCATTATTTACAATTTTAAAAAAAAGTGCAAATAGGACCAAGGTACACCATGGGTACCTTGGTCCTGGTTATGGTGTATCTTTGACCAGCTATTTCTAGATTTAAAAAATCTAACCGAATAGTTTGAACATAAACATTTATTGGTATTTTCGCTACAGAAAAATGTTAATGAGCACTTTTACTTAATGAAGTCTTAGATTAGACCGAATATAAAATTATTACAGCAAGTTTCATTCTTATGAGTAGGTTTAACCAACATTGTAATTAGACAAGTCATTTCCAAATGTTAATTTCCGAAGCTGCCTTTCAGATCCTCCAGTCAACACGGGATGTGATAACTTCCACATTACATCACATTTTCCCACAACATGAGTGGCAGACCTTGTAGTGGTCATGCACCAAGGTACACCACTTGGCCATTTCATGGAAAATGGCTACTAAATTGAGGTTAGACTTGACATAATAACACATGTTATTATAGCTAAAACTGTGCTTTATAAGTTAGGCATTTTACTATAAAGTTATTTTATGTATGTATAGGAACTATTAACACAAAATTCAACTGGAAAAAAATTACTTTTGATGGGTCAATTTCCTTTTTCATGATTCATTCATTCAAATGAGCACCTTGACAAATAAGTTCAGGTACACTGGGACCTCAGTGGCAAGTGTATAAAATGCATATAACATTTTCTTTACATCTATACAGATGGCGCTAAAATCGGCATAGGTTCAAGGTACACTTATGTCCAAGGTACACCACCTTCCCCTAAATTAAATCTAATGTTGACATAATTGTAAATGAATCCATTTCTCTGTTGCCACTTCTCAAATTTCGATTTCAACTTCTGTTAACAATCAGCTTAATTTGATAATTGAGTAAAAGCTACAGAAGGCATTTCTCTGTCGAGTATACCTGGTTCCAGTAGTTCTCTGTTGAAAATATCTTATATACTTGACCCACCTGGAAAAATCAGGGAACTGTTTTGGGTCGGGAAAAGTCAGGGAACTTTGCATTTTTCTGTTGGAAAACCTGGAAGTTATTTCTCAAGTAAAGAAATTCAATTTGAAAAGATTCATTTTCCTTTTGTCTCTTAAAAAAAATGTGTAAAAATTCCCATGAAATGATTTTTGTTTTTTTACGACTTGAGATTGCTGGAAGAAAGTGTTTCTTTCCTTAAACCAGTTTTCCATACCACCTTTTGTTCACTAGACCATACTTTTTAGAGCCTGACAAAACCCCCTCTCTAAGTCAGAGTCCATATTGTTCTCTCCCCTCCTCTCTGGGGCAGCAACAGACAATCACAGTTGGGGGGAGTTGTTTCTTAAACTGACAATGAGAAGCTGTTTAGTTCTTACTTACCTATTGTAGATGAACTTCTTATAAGATAGGGCAAACTAGTTTGCAGAGTGTTCTGTTCATTTTTAGTGTTGCACACAGAGTTATTCTATAAGTAAAAGCTAAAGAGTAAGTAATTTCCAAAGAGGTTGTTATACTGTTTCTATAAAGTCTTTGGAGGTCTGTTTGTAGGCTGATGTTTAATATTTTAACTTCCTTGATTTAATCAGCTTTAGTTAATAAATATACTGTAAAATATTTTATTTCTATTCTGCAAAATGCCAAAGAAGAGTGGTGTGATAAGGAACTTAACCATAACTGGTCATATGGTTAGAACCTGTTGAAGAAAATACATGTTTTGCAAAATGTTCTGCCTGCGAGAAAAATTTTTTCTTAAGCAGCATGGCGCGTCAAGCAATCATTAGCCATGAAAAAGGACCCATACATCAGAAAAATATTAAATTTAAAAATTCTTCAGTTATACCATTTTTTTTTTTTTTTTTTTTGGCAAATTTTATGAATAAATCTCAATCTAGTGCTTCCCCAGATAGCATGTACACTTGCAGCAAGTTTGATTTTTCTTGATATTAGCTTGTCATGACAAATTTGACGCGAAAACTTTGCAACGAACTCCCTGCAAAGTAACAAAGCATAATCGACCAACCCACTTGCAAAACAAGTTTGCTGTGAAGATGTCATAATGAATTTCACACCATGATTGCAAAACAAGTTTGCTGCAAAGATGATAGCACACGTAGAGATAATCTTTGTCTCTGTTTTAAAAAACATCCTATTTTTAATAACATCTCCTATACATCCTTCATTTTATTAATTCAATACACGAATTATAATTTGTGTAAAAACTAACTTTTTTGTAAAAAAAAAATTGCAACATTTTTCATCTTTTTTACCAAGTATAGAACTCGCACTTTAAAGTGTTAGGCACAGGAAGCGAATTTGCCAATATCACTTGTTAGTCTCGTTCTTATTTAAATTCGTAAAAACTATAATCCTTGTGGTAGATACAGGCAGCTTGAGTCACACTGGTTATGAAAAGCTGCTATATAATAAGCTAAAAGCGTCATGGCTTTCTGCAATGGAATTTCTATGAGATAGAGCGTTTCTTATGTTTCGTCATTCCTGAAATAATAAGTTAAAAGAGACATTTATTTGGACGACCACATTTAAGAACATATTTACTGATTTCCATTTTACAGGGTTGATCCTTGTCCTACATCTTATAGGTACAGTGCAAGCAACAGCTTACATCTGATTTCTCTCCGAGAAGAGAATGCTTAGAGGAGCTACAGACCGCACCAAAATGACATAGTAGAGACAAGTATATATACTCTGCTAACAATCAGTAGATCTGCATATCAGCTGCGGGAATCGAATAGACAACGTCATACGATTCCGATTAAATAGCTGCTAATATGAATGTCAAGTGAAGTGACTAGCTCAAAGAAATGACGTAAAAATGCTAAAATGCGTAAATGAAAGAAAGAATGCTTCGAATCTTAGAGTAAATGTACGACAATTAAAAAAAAAAATGCAAGCTTCGTAGCTTAAAATGAAGAATTTCTTAACATAAAGAAATATATCTTTTTTCTTAATGTTGAAATTTTAACGTTTATAAACAAAATTATACCTAAAAACACTCAATGTTTGTTGAAAAATAATATCTTACATTTTGTCCCATTTTAAAAGTAATTGCTTTTGAACTGTAATTTCATAATTTATTCTACTAGCAAAATGTAGTTATTAGCGAAAATCACTCTCTCTTTGACTCCAAATCATATTCTCAAATCAAAATCTAAAAAATAAATGAATCAAGAAAACAGTTTAAAATAAATCGTATAGATGAACGATATATTAGCGGAATCTACAGGGTTCGTACGTGTCCTTAAAAGTCCTTACAAATCTTTATTTTTATGCCCCATTTTTAAAAAGTTCTTACTTTTTACTCTGCCATTATTAAAAAAATTTAAAATTTCACCGATTATCGTTTTTCTAATTCCTCCTTCTCGGCGGCTCTAATCTCGGTCGACGTGGCTCTCGCGGAATGGGGTAGGGGTCGATACTGCTCGCGTTCTACGAATCCATATCCATCGCATACACTCATAGCCCTCTAGAGATCAGGCCCGCAAGCTGGATCGTGACGTCATCAGCGGAAGGGACACTGGCAAACCTTCTCCTCCAGCACAATGTCGCTTCTCTCCATTCAAATGAGTTCTTACTTCATATTACTTTCAAAATTCGTTGGATATTTTATGTTCAAAAGAGGCATATAAAATGTTAACTAAACTGAAATATAAGGAAATGATTGAACTTTTCCAAAACGTGTTTTTTTTTTATTATCTTTCCTGTTTTCACTCCCTTTAAGGGAATGGAAACAATTTATCTTTTAAAATAGGAAAAATAAAAATATTTATAATAATTGTATCCCTTAAGAATATAAATTGCAGTCTTTCAATATATTTAAGTAATTTCACCTGTTTTCTTGAGAGAGATAATATAATTTATAGAGAGAGATAGAATAATTTTTTTTCTGTATGTGAATTATTTTAACTAAAACCGAAAAATTAATAGTGCAAGTATTTGGTCATATTTTCCAATTATTTTATTAAAATACCATTTCATTTTATGTACATAGTGGCTGAGAGAACATTTACAAATATGAGATGCATATTTAAATAATTGGTGATTAAAAGTCAAAATCAAATAAAAGATCCCCCAAGACAAATTACGGAAGTGTTTATATATTAACACCCCTAGCAGCTTAAAAAAACAGAACATAACCCAGTTTTCAAAATAAATATAGGATCAGGACAAACGTGCAAATTCAAATTTATTAGGTAGATTCCTTATAGGAACTCTACCTATTGCAATGGTTCTCATGACACGACTTTCGGAAAATTTCTGCAGATCTTCACCGATCATGACCATAGACTAAGGATACAGTTAGACTGCTCACGCTGTAGAAAAACCAGCATTCGGAGTGAAGCAAGCACCTGGGTAGAAATTCTACTCGTCACGTGACTAAAGAGGACCTTCTTGGCTTCTTATCGCCACATTTGGCGAAGCGAGTATGAGGAGTGTGGAAAACGAGTAGTGTGACATCGTCACTCAGCAAGAGACGAAATTTCTGCGACACACCCTAAGACGGGGACAGAAAGAAAGGGAAGGAGTTCAATGACCAGGGAGTCGCCGGATGAGACCAAGGGAGGTGGTCGCTGGGAGTGAACGTGCGTGAATTTTGCCAAAAGAGAAGGACATGAAGTTCGAAGAATCCCTGTGTAAAATTAGTAATATGTATATAGTTATATTATAGCCAAGACTAGGTAAATAAATTAATTGGACATAATCCCATTGGCCAACATATTTTAATCTTTTACCTGGTTTGGGAGAAATATCTGAAATAAAGTACAACTAGTTAAATAAAATAACATTGAGTTATTCATCTGTCAAGCAATTATTTAAAATTATAAATATCTTAAAAACAACTTATGGAACAAAACCAAAAATCTAATAGAAAGATAAAAAAAATATTTGACCCATAAAAAAATGTTTGAACTAAAATTATTTGAAAATTACACAAAAATATATTAAATGATGAAAAGATAATATGCCAACATTAAAGTAAAGTAAAATAATTTGAAGATAATTTAAATTTTCAATGTAATCAAATGATAATTCAAGCATAAAACTTTAAATACCTAACAATGGGAATTAGAGAAATTAAGAATATTGTATGTTTATAATACATGATGAAACTATTTTACATTCATTGTTTCTGTTTAATACTCTTCTTTTAGAAGTCTTGATTTGTAGGTGTTGAGGGAATTTAAATATAGTTGGTACCGCATCAGACTTTAGCCAGGTGCCCCCAAACTTGCCTGTATCAAAACAATCTGTAGTGAAATGCTTTGAACAAATCAAAGAACTATTTGTTGCTTTTTTTAAAATTTTCCCGGCGAATGTTTTTTTCACAAATATATCTCCTTTCTTGATTTTTTGGAAATCTGAAAAGTAATCAGATAAATCTTTAATACATGTCAATAATGCTTTTGTTTTGGAACATAATACTTGTAATAAAAGAAGCGAAAGAGAAATGAATAAAGAGTAAATAAAAAACACTAAATAAATTTTCAAACATCATATACACATAAATTAACGAAAATTAAACAAAAAGAAGTTATTGAGTTCTAAATTTTATTAATAATATAGTTTCTTAATTATATGCATAAAAGAAGATGTTTAAAAAATACCTAGAGATGAATTTTTACTGAAAATGAACTATGCTTATCTTTTTTACACACTGAAAAACATTCTACGTTTATTTCATGATCATAAAATAAACGTAGAATAATTTTATCTTTTAAATAACACAAAAAAACACGAAAATTTCAGAATGTAAACAACGTCGCCAACACATCGCCAAATATCTCAATCTACATGTGTCTGATAAAATTCCATATTTTAAACACTAATAGGCACTTAAAATCTATAGATACTTCTAAAAGAGGATAATAAACAATTAATTTAAGAAAAGGATTAATTTCATACACAACAAATTGAATAATATCGTTTTCAATTGCAACAAACGCCACAGCTAAGAACTAAGACGTATTTTTGTGTAGCTATTTTGCATTAATAAAGCAAAAAATCATAAAAATTTTACTTACCGATGAAATGAAACAGATCCTCCTTTGATAAATTTTTCTTTACACTCGTATGCACAACAGGATTTAACCATTTTTGATGAATTTTCATGAGAACCACAGCTGGCCTTCCTTACTCACGCATTGAAATAACAAAGGATTCCCGTACGAAGTGTCTCGGTCGCGTCCACGAGTCACGTGACGAGGTGCTTGCTTCACATTGCAACCCTACACGAGCAGTCTATTCGTATCGTAAGTCTATGATCATGACCCCTAAAACCCAACCACCCTTCGTTAAAAAGTTATATATATATATAATGTATAACGCTTTTTCCCATGTTATCTTGTGAACACGATAACTGGAGTAATTTTGATGTAAATTTAACCAGCTTGGGATATGTTGTAAGGATAGTGAAAATCTCGGTCGAGTTCGTAGATGGGCTATCCAGCTCAAAGGGGGTGAAAATGGTGGGGGATGGAAATTTTCATTTTCCCATAATTCCTTTACAAATGAAAATAGAAAGAAAATTCAAATTAGGCGAATCATTGTCTTATCATAACGAACAATTTTTGAATTTACACCTTTTCGATAGCTACAATTGCTTAGAAGTTATGAGCTGAAAAGTGATTTTCCCACCCTTCCCCTCCTCTCCCCCTAACTTTAAGTACATTTTAACCTAAGCATGTTACCCCTTGTTGGAAAGCTCTCGTCATTTGCAGTTTCTTCCACCTTCTTTCATTCTTGTAGCTCCAATACCTATGAGAATAGAGAGCAAAATGTTCTTTTCCTTATTATTAGTAGTAGAGAAGTATAAGCATAACGCTTTGGCCCGTGTTATTTTGTAAACACGATAACTAGAGTAATTTTGATTAGATTTTAACTGGCGACGGATATGTTGTAAGGACGGTAAAAATCTCTACCGAGTTCACAGATGGGCTAACCAACTCAGAGGGGGTGGAAATGGTGGGGAACTGAAAATTTCATATTCCCATAATTCCCTTACGATTCAAGATAGAAAGAAAATTCAAATTAGGCGAATTATTGCCTTATCACAACAAACAAATTTTGTATTGAAACTTTTTTGATAGCCACAATTTCATAGAAGTTATGAGCTAAAAAGCCATTTTCAATCCCCTCCCCAACTTATCATTTCCCCATAGCTCTGTTACGACTAAAGATAGAAAAAAAATTTCAATTAAGCGAATTATCACCTTATGATAACGAACATCTTTTATACTAAAAGTTTTTTGTCTGCTAGAATTGCTTATAAGTTATGAGCTGAAAAGTGATATTCAATACCCCGCCCCAATTTATCATTTCCCCATAGCTTCGTTGAGATTGAAGATAAAAAGAAAATTTCAATTAGGGGAATTATCACCTTATCATAACAAACTACTTTTATATTGAAAGTTTTTTGACAGCAAGAATTACTTAGAAGTTATGAGTTCCCATCAACCGCATTCACTTTCACTTTTCATACGGTATAATATATAATTAATTTATGACTAATTAATTTATAGTTAATATCTTTGTTAAATTTTGTTAATTATAACTGTTAATTGATATACCTGGCTTTGCTCCGGATGAAAATGTTTTCATGTTTAATATTTTCAATGTAAAAATTACTCTTGTATAAATATTACTATACACAAATTCCTTTTCTGATCTAAAACGCTTTCAATTAAAATGAGAATAACAATTGAACCATACGATTTTTAAAAACATCCGTTTTCTTCATACGTTGTTATTTGTTATATAGGTACTTCAAATTTTGTTAACAATTACTAAAGTTAATGAAAGGTTTTAATGAATATTTTGAAACAATTAAATTAACTATTTAATTATTCATTAATTTAAAGCGTGAAAATAAATTAATAGCTGGTCCCGATATAAATTGTTAAATCGTCTACTTTTAAATTTTCTTTTAGCATTCTTCCTTCTGGAAACAGTTCTTCGTATTATTTTTGATCAACAACAATATTGTTACGAATTCAGTTTAAAATTAATTTTGAAAAAAATATTAAATTGAGAGAAACAAATTTATGGAAATGAAAGACATCGCGGAAAAACGCCTTGCTTAATTTTTAATTAAGTGAAATTTTAATCATCTTTTAGGCTTTGAAAAGTTGAAGGTGACATTTCTCTTTTCTTAAATAAAAAGTTTGATTGAAATCAGTCCATTGGTTTAGGAGGAGATGTGGAACATACATACATAGCCACAGTGACTTTTATTTAAATTAATATAATTATTAGATAATTATAAGATAAAGATTACTGGCATACAGTATGAGTCATGAAAAAGGTTTTAGTGAAGTTCTGTAACAATTAATTTTTAACTTTAATTAAGTAAATAGTTAATTTTAATTAATCAAATAATTTTAATAGTTAATTTGATAATAGGTTTTTTGACAGAATACTTTAATTGGATATTTAACTAAACATGGCGGGACCATGGTTTGTTTAATAAAATCAATATAAAGTAGCCAAAAACGATAGATATTTAAATAAGAGTTTCCTTTATCCTTTTTACTATTGAAAAATATCTCCTTAACTTTAAGTTGTAAACAATCAATGATAAAAAATTTTTTTATAGAATTATTATTTAAAAAGGAAAGCAGAATTAAAACTGGACAAGAAAATTTTTTTATACCAAAATTAAAAAGAATAAAAGAATTTAATTGAAAAAAGAAATGAAATTAGAAAAATTACGACAATGTTTATGATGCGCGCCATTGCAGCAGCATAACAAAAAACAGAGAACAATAGACAGATATACCAATAAAGCTTAAATTAAAGAAAGTAATACAAGCAATCCTCTAGTATTTGAAGTAAATGAAATTCATACCGCAAAAACAAGGAATCCATTCTAGTTCACTTTTTCAAGGGCTAGAAACTATTCGAAATGGATTCAAAAGAATATTGAAGGAGTTTTCTGTAGAAGCAGGCCTATTTTTCGCCAAGAAAAGCTTCTCTTAGCCCGAACTCCCCAAAAATCAACCAGGAGCAAAACCATAAGAACAAACGTCAAAAGAAAAAGAAAAAAGCATTAAACACGCTAATAAGAGCAACAAAATACTAGCCATCAAGCTTAATTAATTACGGACTTACCCCTTTAGAATCCAACCAGATAAAACTTGCCCGCGCTTTCGAGAAAAGCAAAACAATAAACACTACCACTCCGTGGCGCCATCTATATTCCCAAAAGAGGAATAGAAATGCAGAAAAAAACTTGCTTACCAGAAGGGGGAGGGAAATGTTTACCTACTTTCATTTCTGTCCTCGGCCGTTCTGGGTTTTAAAAGAAGTAGATTGCAAAGCACTGTGGCTTTCAGAGGGTTAATGAAAAGATGAAATTATAGAAATTAATTTTTCAGCAACATAAAAATAATGCCTAAAATATCAAGAGATTTATCATCTATAAGTTTATATATTCGCGTATGTGTTAAAGATATACCTATAAAGTCTTAGAACTTAAATAAATGTAATTTGGTATATAGCCTATGCACCGTAATTGTCGATCTGTGTCCAGGGTTATCCAAATGGATAACTGGACTGAAGCCAAGGGACGCCGTAGATTAAAGGTATGTTATACTATACTTTTATTTTTGAATCCAAAAATTATTTAATTATAATTTTAAATATGAAGAGGCACCAGTTTGCAGAATTGAAAGGATTTAATGAGAGGGAAAGATATATTTTTATTATGACATATTTTTATTATGCGCCTCATTTATTTTTTAGGCAGGTGTAATCTTTTCGACATTCGCGCTCAAATTTTTATTTACGGTTCAGATGGGAAGCCAAATCACAATACCCAATTGAGCTTAAATTTCGCACAACGGCCCTTTTTGAGTCAAATTTTGAACCATATAAGTCGAAAAAAAGGTCCATAAAATGCATACTCGGTTTTCTTCTTTATACCATGAAGCACAAAACATTCTTTCCTGTGCTGGGTAAATTTCCTGGAAGAAAGGGATGATGTGCATGCGAAGGTTTACACGGCACTTTTCTGAATAGCGGGTGAGAAATAGTTATGTCGGGTTGTAGAATACGTAACTACATTTTCTCTATTACTGAGTTATCCGTAGATGTACTACAGAATTTAACAATTGTTTAAATTGCGCACTGTATGTTGAAAGTTATTTTAAAATTTGTTTTAATTCCTAATTTAATTCTATTTGATTATATTTATGCTCTATTACCGAAGATTATATTATACTTAGTTAAAAGGGAAGTTTACACGAAGTAAACAAAGAGAAAGTTTATAAGTATCGACTCAAAAATACAACGCCGTGTTGTTGATGAATTTCTATGATAAAACCCTCTCTGATTAATAAAAATACATTTTTGGAGTTACATGTTGGAGTTTTTGACAGTTTGTGGATGTGTGAACTTGATAACTTAATAAAAGAAAGAGCCAGGTAAATGAAATTGGATACCTAGTATAGAAACCAAAATTAAAGATCAGTCTCTGATTTTTGACCTTATCGTTCGAAATTAAGTGGTACATTTTGTATACTTGATCCTATCGTTCAAATGGAATTGGTTAGAAATATATACTGAATATCTTCGCTATTTTACTAATCTAAACATAAAACATGCCATATTTTGTAACTATACGAGAAAATAGGCAGCAAATTGATCCCACTAGTTTTGTCGGAGAATTTTTTTCTATACATTTGATTTTGAAATTTAATGTTACTTACCTAGAAATTTTTGTATTTCAACATAGGTATGCTATGCTTTTGGTTTTTTACTTTCTCGTATACGAAGTATACAAAGAGAAAGTATTGTAATCGTCAAAAAATTCGAACTCGAGATTTTGACGAATCTCCACGTTTTAGACCTCCCTGATTCCGAAAAACACTATTTTGGAATTATGTCTGTCTGTGTGTGTGTCTGTGAACACGATAACTCGAAAACTATTAGAGCTACGGGGATGAAATTTGGTATGTGGTCTTTAAACATAATTTGTAGGTTTCTATCAACTTTTGGACAAAATCCGTCAACGGGAAGTCTGTCTGTCTGCATGTTCGAGGTCATGCGAATGCTATAACTCAAAAACTTGAAAAGCCAGATGGATAAAATTTGGTACACAGTTTTATCGTCATGAATGTAGGTCCGTATAAAATTTTGGGCCAAATCCGTCAAAGGGTTGACTGTCTGTCGGTCCGTATAATTTACTTTTGAAGAGAATCCGTGATCTCTACACGCATGCGTACTGCTTACCTCAGTTCCCGTAATACGGTCGGTCATCTTGGCTCACCGCCAAATTCTTCTCGAATAAAAGTGAATTAATTATGGAGTGTTTTCTTTTAATTTTTCTTTCACGCCGAAACATGCATATTTGATTGCGGTTAGTTTTATTTTGTATATTTCGTAATGCATTTTTTTCTGAGTGGATTTTGAAATGTTTTTACTCTGACAGAACGAGAGTAGTTGTTAAAAGTAAAGTTATAAAGTAACAAACCAAAATTAGTGTCAATTGATTCATCAGTTCTGTTTTTCATGCTTCTTTAATTTCTTAAGCACTCTGCCAATGTGCATGATATTTTCAACTACAACTATCGGTAGTAAATTTGTAACAATCAGATCGGAGATATTGCTGGCAAGCTAAAAGGCTGCTTAGATGTGTGCAAATCTTTTAGTAACTTACATTAGATATTTGAAATTTGGTATGTGGTCTTCTAATTTATCCACGCGGTGGGAGGGGAAGCAGCACCTTTTTGGGAAAGCATACGAGAAAGTTTAGGGGAGGCCACTCCCGCTGGTTTTATATGGAATTGGGAACTTATTTCCATAAATATCATTTAATTTTCTGGAGACGGTATATTTACTGAAACGCTTAGTTTTGAAATTGTGTCTCAAATTTCTAATTAAATATTAAATATCCAATCCTGACTAGCTCCAAATACCAAAGGATTGCTTATTAATCACAAAGGGATTTCTAACAACTCTTTGCACTTCTTTGTTAAATTTTTTATAAACCAATTCATAAAATGATAGTTTTCGTTTTTAAAATGTTAATCTAACTGTCATTGAAATTTGATCACATTTCATTGCTTATTTAAATGCTTCCTTACACTTGAGACATAACGCCAGGTATAAATTTGAGAGCCGAAAGATTCTTAAATTATACAATCAACTCAATTCGAAGAAATTCATGTCGAAGCTACCACGAACCATAGGAAAGGAACAAGCCCATTTCAAACGATTAATCATCCTTTTTCAGTCACCTCACTAATGGTGGTGTCTCTTTGGAATGCCCCTTGGTTTGCAGATTTGACCTTGCTGCTTGGATTGGTTTAGTTATATTAACTTCCTATTCTGAAGCAACACGAGGGCTATTTTGGGACGTAATTTTGAACCGTGGTCAAATGTCGAACTAAGTTAGCCATTTGAGTTCTCCTCCAATTTTTCCATTGTGATTCTATTTTTTCTTTTATTTTCTAATTTTTTTCTTTTATGTGTTTTCACTATTTTACTATTGGGGAATTTTTGCTGATTAATACTTTAATCATTGGTTCGTTAATTGTAGTAAAATGTAGTTTATTCAATCACTGGACGCTGCTGCATTGGGTGCGCAAAAAAGCGTATTTTTATCATTTTTTATTACTATTTCTGTTTGTTATATATATTTTTCTAGTTTTTCTTATTTAATGTTTTTTAATTTTAAATTTAAATTATGGCTATTAACTTAATAATATTTTTAATTTGGTATTTTTTTATGTAATTTAAATGTTGTAAAATTCATTGCACACAAATGCAATAGCAGATAGTATCAAGGTAGACGATTCTAACCAAAGGCATTATCATGCCAATGGTATATGATATTTCGAACTAATGATTGGAACTTCTATTTACTTTCTTTTAAATTTAAATTTTTATCGATTTATGTTATCTTCAACTTTCTACCAATATTGGCTAAGAACTTAGGAGAGAAATGCTGCTATTAGTTTGAAATATCAAGCAAAATATGCTGAATTCCCCAAGAATCAAAGAAACATGTACAGAACTTGTTTAAGACTTCTCCAAACTACATTTTGAATAACAGAAAAACTTGCTAGAGAACGTTTTAAAATTTTATATTTCATTTATTGTATGAAAAGGGAATAACTTTTGATTTTTATATTTGAGATTTTTCTGTAATTTCTGTGACATTTTACTCAACAAATTTTTTTGAAAGAATTTTTGTAATTCGGATAGAATTTATTTGTTGAAATATATTGCTCAACGATTTGACACAAGATTCAGAATGCTTCAAACGATGCACTATCTACTCTTTGACAGGGAATCAACTCGAAAAACAGCGCCAATGGAAAATACTAAAATTACGCTAATTCCTCTTCTCCCTTTCTACTTTTATATGTTGAATATCTCATGTTTATGTTCACTTGCTTTGTTTAAGTTTTACTATAAAAAGTGAGATTTAATTTTGTTGAGGTGTAGGACATCCATAATTTAAGAATTCCCTATTGATCCTTATAATCTATTTATTTTACCACCATGAAAGTGGCGAATTAATTTTATAGCATTCTTGAGATTTGGATTTTCTTAAAATATTCACTCACTTCGGATGCAATCGAATTCTGAAATCTTAAACCATTGTGTGATTCCGTTGACTAAATAATATTTTAATATTTTCAGTTTAACTACAGTTTCGATTCAAAACGGGAGGTGACATTTTATATTTAATTTGAGAATAATTAATGAAAATTTTCCTAAATAATTATAATGATGCAAATAAAATAAATATCAAATTCTATTATAATTTTTCAGATTTCGAAAAATTGTTTGAAAAAGTATATAAAAATTATAATGATGAATTATGAAATATATATTAAAGACTAAAGGGGAGAATTAATGAAATAATGAAAAGTCTTTAAAGGCCTTGCTTTCATTAATGCACTTAAGTATAGAAAAAATTTTTTGTTTCTCGATAATCCGGAGATCTGTGAAAATAATAAAGGCATGAAGTGGTGCCATCGGCTTCTAAAGAAATTAAAACAAAATCAATATCAAAAGAAAGAAAATTACTATCATTCATTGCATATATAAATATACAGTAATGCACCGTTTAAACGACTTTCGAGGAGTTGACGTATAAGGGCATATAAATGAAACTACGTATAATCAAAATTTTTCTAAATATATTTTATTCCTACAAATTTAATGCCACTAATACAAATTGATATAAAAGTATTCCTTTTAAAGTATTTTATGTAAATACTATCAATTTTTCTGAGCTTCATTACCAGATGTTTCCAGTGGTCTGAAACGAAATTAAATTTATTTATCGGATAACTGAAATTGAACTTTTGAGAAAGAAAAGTTGTGCACTCTTATCAATACACATGTGTAAAAAGATTAGAAACTCTAATTCATCCGGATAGTTATGTTAGATTAACGTCCCATTTTGAAGCAACACGAGGGCTATTTAGGGACGGACCTCGTAATTTTGAATCGCGGTCAGATGACGAGGACGACACATGAGTCGGCACTTCTCTCTCCAAACTTCCGCGCCACACCAATGGGAAGACGTTTGGCCACAACGTATGATTTAGCGTTCAACAGGCCACATACACGGCGGATCTTCGGTAGAATCGGGTTTCGGTTCCGAGGCCTTACCACTAGGCCACCGCGGCCTCCCAACTCATCAGGTAGAGAGTGAAATGCATTAATAAATAAAGTAAAGCACCGTTTCCCGCTTATATTGAAATAAAATAATTTGCTGCATGATTATCAAACTGGTGGACTCAGTTTCTATGTATATTATAGAATTTATGCAAATTGCCACAAATCAAATATTTCAGAATAAGATTTAAAAATTAATTAAGAAACAAAAACAAAATTGCTTCTCTGACTTTCCATTTAGGATATTACGTTAATATGATTATTTATTGTAATTTCTTTTTCTAAACCGCTAACTGCATTGTTACAAAGTGATCTTTTTAAATAAGTGCCTCTACAAAGCACGGAATTCCGAAAAGATCATCAATTGAAAACGCGCAATTAGTTTTGAGTTCACTCCTGTATGAAGATGGTTTGGAAGACAAAGTTTTCTTACGAATTAATTTAGTAAATTTAGATTGACTAAATTTTCATGTCTGTAGAAATAATATAAATGATTCATGTCAGTATTCTTTTTCACAGATACCGTCGACAACACTGAACGTAAATAAAGCCAAACATTTACAGGTGTATAGACGTATTTCTAAAATATCTACCACTATTTTAATACAAGCTTTTAATATATATATGTGCTTATAAAATTTCTCTGGAATGGAATGTGCGTGTCACAGTTTTATTAATTTAAAGCTTGGATTCTTGCATCCGGGCTGGTAAAGGAAGATTAGAGTTTATAATGTTAATTGATCCTCATGTGCTACGAAGATGTGATAAGCGCTCCGAGATCAAATTATTATTAGTTTTCAATAAGGTATTATTTGTCCAGAACAGAAAGTGGAACCAAAGTTTTTTCTCGCGGTCGATAAATTATTTTAGACAGAGAACGCGGAAGTTAAATAAACAAAAGTTCCGAATTCACAAAACGAAATCTTAAAAATAACCGTTTGAGATTATGATGTGTCGTTCTGTAATGCAAGGATGACAGCGTATCAAATGATAGCAGAGACATAAGAAAAAAGCATGTTTATTATCAGTTTCATAAGTTCTTTAAATCGTCTTTAAAATGAACGGAAAATTCCTTTCAACAGTGTTGTAAAATATCATTCTATTTTTTACAAAGTTTGAAACTTTATTTTGTTTCGCAATAATTTGAACAATGTCTGTATTTGGAATAATTTGCTTTCTCATATTTCTTTTTATAATCTTGCATTTTGATAGATTATTTGGGATATGCTTTCTCGGTATTGTTTCAGATAAAACATAACCGCAAAAGGGATACTCCCGTCCTACCTAAACATCCAGGGTCACAGAATGACTCGAGCTGCAATAACTCGAGTACTGAGGCCGGAGTGCTAATATCTGATCACTACGCAATGGCCCGACCCCTACCGAAGGACATAGTTCTATCACTAGTGGGAGGTAACTCTATCTTTACCCCCAAGGGAAGCGAGTTCTCGCTTAATTATCCGGCGGCCAGTCATCCGTGAACACGCAGTGCTCCTCCGGAGGGACTCAGATAAGGTATGTAGTGCCTTGTTTCCATACATTATTTTTTTAAATTAAATGAACTGAAATAATTCATTAATCGAGCGTTACAGCCATTGAAAGAAATTTAAAAAATGAATCGATTGATTTTAAAAGGTGAATTCTGACATTCTTAAAATTTTACATGTGAAAAAAAACGAATTGACAGTAAACAAAATTGAAATTACGGTCGATGTTACCTCTATTTGGTTTCACAGTAGAAAATGAACATATTGACGACAATCAAATAATATTACAATTAATATTTTTGCAAAAATTCAAATTTATATATTTCAGAAGTCCCTTTTTAAGATCAAACAGTATAAATGTTTTAGAATTTTAGGTAATTCATTATTATATAGCCAGTAATATGAATGAAACTTAACTAAAATTCAAAGTTTATTTATTTGTGATAAAATTTAAATTTACACTCAAAATAAAATAGAATTTTAAAATTATTCGGTTTTTAAATAAAAGTCAGATTAAAACAGAAAAAGATTCACTTAAACGTAATTAGAAGGCAGGAGATGCAGGAAACTGAAATAAAATTCAAAATTATTTAATTTTGAAGTAAACTTAAATTATAAAATTTCAAATCATTTTTAAAATTATGCGTTTCTAATCGATATCCTACCAATTATTGAAAAAATTAATATTTTTTATATAATCTTAAATTTTTATTTTTTCAAACATATGCATACATATAAAATAAAAAAAACTTACAAAACTTTTGTTAGTTTCATCGGCACAGGCTGTCCTAAAAAATGTTACAATTCACTGTTATTCGTTTTCACTTAGGTTGATGGGAGAAAGAATCTTGAGCGAAGTCCAGCGTAACGTTATAACAGATAGTTGTTGGTATTGCTGCACGGTGTTTTAGCTGGCTGCTCCTTTTTCGATTTCCTTGGTTTTTACAATAGCATGTTTATTTTAAGTATTAGAAAACCTTCTTCAACAACATAACAACATAGATGGTTTTCTTAGAATAGGAATTCCCAAATAGGCAACTGTTACATACCTTCGAACATCAATTGAGATCACAGAATAATCACTAAATAGCTGATTGAGCTTCCATGAAGCAACAAATGCTGTTTCAAAGACATTAACAAATAGAGGCTAGTATCCTTCCCCCATTAAATTGAAGTAAAATAAGCTACTGCATGATTATCAAACTAGTTGAATCTGTTTTTATATTTATTATAGAATGTGTGCAGAAATTAAACCTTCAGCAAACCAAAAATCAAAATGAGAAAAAGATATTAGCTTGCTGCCAAAATTTAGGGGGATTAGAAATAAATTTCAGAAAATGTGCATCAAAAGAGAATCTCGAAAAAGTAAATTAATAAATAAAATAAAACTACGCTCTTCAAGAATCACAAATGATAGAACAGAATTTAAAATTATGCTAAATATCAAATCTTCTTTTGATAGAGCAAGTATTGAAATGCATCTCTCATTCAGCATATTTTATTTTTGGTTCCGTAACGTCGACATTATTAAGCGGCAACTTAAAGACTATAAATCATAGGTAACGAATTTTGCATCATCATAAAAATTAAAACAATGTCTATTTAAGCATTCAATTACATTGCGGTGATATTTAAATCTAATGTTTAATTGCTACAAAAAATATCTGTTAATTTTCGCCATGATAAATTCGAAGAAAAAATATATATTTTTTAATATTCATTCGAATTTCAAATTGTGATAGAAATTTAACCCATGTTCTTTCAGTTGACTTCATCCTGTTCTCCTGGCATTTCCGAACTCCTACACTTAAACTAGAGTGGTTAAAAAACATTCTGACAAATAGCTTGTGACGAACCCGACTTCGTGTCTTAATGCGATTCATGTGTGACGAGAACGACCTCATTGTAGAGAAACATCATTCATCATGCATCCAACTAGACTGACATACGAATCCCCAAACTTTTAACTTTTCTTTTAATCTGTACCTCTTGTTTCCGATGTAGTTTTTATTATTAACATATTGCTTCGATTTCTGTATTGTTTTTATGTTCCTTCTCGTCCACTGCACGTTTCATTCTTTTGTTTTTTCGTTATTGTTTGTTTCTATCCTTGTTGGATGTATTTTCAATTAAAAAATAAAATTTACCTCCAAACATCCAAACCGGAAAGGAATCAAATGGTTCTTAACAATTTGATCTCGGTGGTGTAATGTAGTGTAATTTTTCATGTACAGGAATGTTTGTGAAAGAGGCTGATATTTTGAACTAAATTAATTATCATATCATTATAGATTGGGACAATAGAACAATACACAATCTCTAGTAAATAAGTGCTTTGATTTTGAATTATTTCCTTGGAAAATATGACGCCAAGTACATAATATGAATTGTTTAATTAATCTTATTTTGATATGATGTTTTGAGAGGAAATAAATATTTTTCTTGCGCTTGAATGCCCTTGATTGAAGTCTGTGCAAAGGACATTTTGTGATCGATTTTGTACTCACTTCAGATGTGTAAGAATTCTTAAATTTTATGCAGTTAAGCGTTTCCGATGACTTTGAAATATTTAAATATTCGATAATAATTATATTTTTGCAATGTGACATTAGATACTAATTTTCAGATAAATTAATTTAAAAATTCCTAAACGATTATCAGGAAGAAGAAAATAATTGATTGGAATTTTCCATCATAATTTTATCGATTTTCAAAAATTGTTTACAACATTTCATGAAACTTATATTTATGTTTTTTTAAATATGTGAAAGTCTAAAAGAAAGAAAATAATGAAAAGAAAAAAAACCGATTAGACCTGACATTCATTAATGTTCTTAAATATAGTAAACATTTTTTATCGAATATAATTATCATTATCATTTTATCATTTTTTTACAGAATAAAAATAATTTCAGGTATTTGACGATCAAATTTTGAACGTATGAAAGACAATCTCAGAAATATGCCATTTCTTTAGCAATATACTTCGAGATATTATTAAGAGCACATAAAGCTCATATTACTCCCTCTAAAGAATGATAAGATACAAGACATTGTTTTCGATTTCTCAAACAAGCGTAATCTTTCACATAGTAAATATTGGCAAGTTATTTATGTGCAAAATATATATAATTGAAATTGAAATATATATAATTGTTTGTACAAAATATATATAACATGAATTTTTAAGTAATGCATTATTTTATCTCGCTCCATGTACTCGATGATTGTACAATTTCTGGCTTAAATGGACGCACTAGTACAAAACACCAAAATCAGTACATAAGAAATTCTTCGTTGCCTGCAAGGCAAGGATTCATGTGATTATCTTATATACAGTGGAGAATCCAAGACGGGCGTACTAAGGGCTGCAGTCTCTCCCAGAGATCAAAATTCTTGATTTTTTTCAAATCACTACACTTATTTGTTCTTAATTTATTTTTTAAAATATAAAACGTGAAAAATAGCTTTTTCCCTTGACAGACTCAGAATATTTTCCAGCTTTTGCTGTAATTCCATTCGTACTTGTAGCGTTAACGCGGACAAAAACATATTTTCGCTAGTTATACATTTTTTAAATTTAATTATCGAAGCTCCCACCAGAACAAAATCCTGGATTATCCACTAATTAGATAGGTATGTGAGAAAAACTCGTCAATTCAAAGAAATAACCATTTAGATGTCTCAGATTTTTACTCTTACAATAGGAGCACAGAATTTCTAATACCAACTTTAGTACAAGATTCACATCACTTTAGGATGGATTTACTGAATAACAGATAGGACGCAGGATTGACTTACACCAGAAGAGATCTCAGGCATTTAAGGTACACTTCCAACAAAAACATAGAACCTGACCACTAGATATTAATAGTATTCATTGGAATGTCCGTAGATCATATCGTCAATGAGGCTCTGGAAGAAAATCATAGTAAATTTGTTATCGCCATTACTAAGAAACATAGAATTAGTTAGTTTCTGCAGGTCTCTATTCGATAAACTTTCTAATTACATCCTTAGATCATTTGCTCTGTTACCGTTCGCAATTCCATTCCCAAAATGAATGACTACGAGCTCTGTTTTCAAATCATGATACATGCTGCTCGGAAGCCTAATCGAGATTGACAATATTGGAAAGCCTCCCTACACTATTGTATGTAATATGTCCTTTTAGAAATCACAAACAATCAGGATACAATTTTTTAAACTTTAAAAGCGCTTAAGGAGTCAGAAGATTTCCCTTTAAACTCTAAATCGACTTATAGAACATATATGAACTCTTAACATTCTTTAGCCAGAATTTGTGGAGTAGGTTGAACGCAGGATTATAGTTTATGAAGAGTGCATATGAATCAGAGAATTGCTGAGAATTAAGATTCAAATAATTCAAATTTATATTTGAATATTGATAAATTAAATAAATGAAAACGTAATTGTTTTCCAGAAATTACTTTCCTCAATTAAGATATTAATTTAATATTATAATTTTTTTCAAAATTCTTCCAATACCTTTTCCCAAACTAGCAACTGTCAATTTACAATAGCTTTTTTACAACAAAAAAAACTATATTGCAATACGAGAAAATTCAACAATTGAAAAAAGCGCAATTATTGTAGAATTATTCCCGTTTTGCGGCTGATTTGTAGGACTGGCAATTTTCAAAGGAAATATTTTCGAAAATTCTCTATAACAGACATGTATTAGAATCATTAGCATCTGCAATCATTTTCAAAAGATATTCTATGCGTCAAAGCAAGTAAGCAAATCCTAACATTTAGATGTGCAGAGGCGTGTTTATGTAAACACTACCACTATTTTAATGCTAATTTCTTCTGTATAAAATTTCTTTTTTTTCTGAAAAGATTGGAAGTTGTTGATCACTCCTTTTTTCTTTTATTTAAAGTCTGGATTTTGATATCCGGACTGGTGAATGATAAAAAAAAATTAATTAGTTGTTAAAATTCAATTGGTTGAATGAAGAGCACTTGAAAGTTACAATACGCGAATCTAAAATTATTACGACTGGATTAATATTAGTGTCCGATACAATAGAAAACTAACCGAATTTACTCTTTCTGGTTTATTATACAAAAGTAGACATATAGCATGGATGCTCAACAAACTGATGCTAATAGTTCTACAAACAAAATCGTAAAATTTACCATTTGCGACTATATTGTTTCGTTGTGTAATGAATGCATTGGATTGAAGTGTGTGAAATGATTTCAGAGACTCGAGCACACAACAATTTCAATGTGGTTTATAAATATTTTTTAAGTTAAAAGAAAGAAAAATTACTAGCAACAAATTTGTAGAACATCATCCGAATGTACTGAAATAATTCAATTGTCGAATAATTTATTTACTGAAATAATTCAGTTGTCAAATAATTTATTTACTGAAATAATTCAGAATACGAATAATTAAATGTACTGAAATAATTTGGTATTTGATTGTCACAACCATTACAAACACATTAAAAATTGAGAGCAGAACACCGATTGAAAATTAGATATTCAAAAAGATTATATGAAGTTATAGGAAAAACTATTTCAGCAATCTAAAAATAATTATTTGAAATGAAACCAAGTACTGATAATATTTTGCTACCAAAATGTAGAGTGTAAGGAAATGAATTTCTGAAATAATGTTCGTAAAGCTAATCACTAAACAAAAGGTGATGATGATTTTTGCAGGTACTGTACCTATGAATAAAACGAACTTTCGAAATGTTGCTTTTTTTTCTTGAGATTGTTTATGAGATTATTAAAAGAAAGATTAATGTTACTTTGCGAGAATTTTCAATGTTGTAGGAGACGTGCGATTGTTTTGATTTCCATTTAATTTGGTTTTGAGCGCCGAATTCCAATTCATTCGATTGAATTTTCTAGAGACAATATATTTACTGATATTCTCAGTGATAAAATTGAATTTCTTGGTAGGTCATCGAAAAAAAATCAAATTTCCAATTTTAATGGGCTTTCTTAAAGTTTTTTTACGAAATTTTAAACTTCACTTTGCAGTTGTCAGAAATTTAAGGTCTATAATTTAAATCTGCTATAATCCCATTTAGTAAATTCAAATTTGTATTGAAAAGAATGCATTATTAATTTCCTTTAATGATTTAACATACTTAAGAGCGAATTGAAGGTAACAAAATAATAAATAAGGTTGTAAGTTCATAACCAGCCAGCGAATAGGTTTTGTTTTTCCTGTTCACAGCTCGTAACTAATCTATTTAAAAAATTGAATTCTGTTTAATCATTTTTAAAGCGATGTCTTTTAAATTCAATATTCTATTAACATTTTTTCTTTTTTCTAAACTTAGTTTAATTTCGGACATATTTAAAATTAACTCTATTCTTACTTCCTGTCCCGTACCCAATGCTTGCATGCGATCTAAATTTTAAAATGTACGAATATTGTTCTCGATTTCTTGTCAGTTACTAAAGATTAAATTGAACAGAATGTATACTATCCATCAATAGCGATTTATTCAAAGTTACAGTACCTACTAATCCAGAATTCTAAAAATAGTAAGTATGTGTTTAAAGAATCTAGCTAATAGAAGGTCATTTCCATTCTACAGTTTTTAACCGTGGGTTAAAAACAAATAAATATTTTTCGAAATAATGGAAATGATTTGAATCTAAGTACAGCAATGAGAAATACTTTTGTGAAATATACTTCAACTTCTTAATTGCTAAAATTGATATAAAATTTCATGACAAGTTCATTATTTATTCTTAAGCTGTAAAAAGCGTTTTAACCGCATATAAAATACACCTAACTAAGTCCATATTATCAAAGTCTCAAAGAAGAAGCCAGCATAACACAGTGATCCTCAGGCGGTAACCCTCCCGTGCATTGACCGCGCCCGATCTATTCAGATGAAGTCAACCAGCAGGAGCCGGCCGTTGATGAAGCGTTCATGCAAATAACGCCATTTCTTTAGGTACTGTTCCTACGTATGCCATCCATAAAAACTGTATATGAAACTTTTAATATCAACTGAAAGTGTGAAATTTGTAAATTATGCTAAAATGAAATCTTATATTGATTGAACATGAACCTCAAAATAAAAATCCGTTGCCATTTTTAATTTTTGTTTCCGGAACTTCGTCGTTATCAGCCACTAACTAAAAAATTGTTTTAACACTTGCTTCTAAAAAATATAAAAATTCTAAAAACCCATAAGAAATAAACATAAATTTAATGTTTCGTTTTTGTATTGAAAATGCATTAATTTTGATTTTTCTGAAATTGCTGTAACATTTTAAAACGCCGAGAAAAAATTCCGAAACATGTTTTGTATTTCGGAAAGAAATTGTTTCGATAAATATATTGTTAAGAAATTTGACACAAGCGTCAGAATATTTCGACCCCATGTTCTATTTTCTGTCTGTCAGAAGCGCACTAGCAAAATCAGTGACATGGGGTAAAATTATAATTGCGATCCAAACCTTTGCTCTCCGTTTCTAAAATGCATAGCTCGTGTTCATGCTTACCTGCTTGAATTCAATTTTCGTGCAATAGGTGTTGTTTCCTTTTTTTGCACCTATTTGGCGCAGCATAGCCAACAAACAGGTTCTCGTGCCACGAAATACAAAGCAAACAAAGCAAATCTTAACTTGGAGTTCTGAAACATCTATAATATATTAAGTACCGATTGATTCCTAGAATCTAATTTTTTATATCACGGTGAAATTAACGAAATTATCTGAAAGCACTTTTTGGATTTGGATTTTTTAAAAATAATTTTGCTTCTATGATTTTTAAAAATGAAAATGAACTAAGAAAGGAAAGTTTTATTTCGAAAAATTCTCAAATATAACTTCCTCCTATTTCTACAACAGAACTTAAATATATAGTGATAATTTCATTATAATATTTATCTTTAAATCTCTGAAGTGAAGGAAAATCTTTTTATTTTCAAAGTGAGACTAAATTATTCATTTCCTTGCTACCCTTTGATTAATTTCTGCGATTACACCTTTTCCAGGTCAAAACTGCTAGCACCGGTGATTAAAAAATGAATTTTTGAAGAATTACCTCTATCATTTTTTTCATACAGTTAACGTTATATTCAGATTGTTTCTGTGGCATAAATCACAGCTTCAGACGGTCTTGCACTTACAATTTTTACTTTGACTCCTGAATTTTTGATTTAAAAAATATTAACTAGATTTTGTGCACTAGTGAAAACAAGCTTTTCAGAGCGTATTTCTTATTTTCATTGAGAAATAAAATCTTAACTATAAATTAAGATTACGTCTCTTATCAAAAGGTTTTCTTTTGACAGAAAAAAAGTATTGTTTTGGAATATAATAATTTTGTAAACAGATGAGCATTTCTTGCGTGTTGTTTTCAGTCGAAAAATAAATGTAATCTAAATAATGCATGTATACACTTTGTGAACAATGTCCATTACTCTTACAAAAAATAGGAGTGATGTAGAATTATATAGGTATCAAATATAAGAGAAAGTAATGGATTCAATTTTTATTAATGTAAAGATCATTAGAATTACAATTTAAGCAGGAACTTGAATTCCTACAAATACCGGGAGGTAAAGTATTCCTATAAAGAGCACTGCAGATACAAGACTAATTATAATTGTCATAAGACCACCAAATTTCCGTTGACTGCATTTAGAGTATGTGATATCGAATGTTTTAGAGCCTCTGGAGTAACAATGGCGGCGATTCAGACAGGAGGCTTCCACATACTTCCTTCTTACTTTTAGTAACATTTTCTTTAATTTTAGTAAATTTCTGAAAATATATTTTAAACAGAAGCTGTAACGATGCCTTTTAATCCTTCTTGAAATGTATCATTCGCATGCTTTTGCTAATATTAATGTTAGTTTTAAAAAAACCTGCTTTCGTGGAGAATAATTTGAAAGTAGAATGTTCACTTCCACTTTTATGAACATAGCATTGTTTTAAGACTGGCGCTTTTTTTATTTAAATTTCGAGTTGTAAAATTCTTTACACACATAATACCACAGCTGATGAAAACAAGGTAGACGAATCAGAAAAAATTATTGTCAGTATTTCGTACTTGTGATTCGAATCTCTCTTTTTTCTTCTTTTGCATTTCATTTTTATCCCTAAATTATGCTTGCATTCAAATTTCTAGCAGTGGGAAGTGCCCCATTTAATTTGGAAATACAGAAGATCATTCAGAATTCATCGCAGTTCGAAGAAATAGATTTAACACGTTTACAAACTTTATTTTGAATAAATGAAAACGTTGTAAAATAGCAATTGAAAATTTCATGTCTCGTTTTTTATGAAAAATTCTTAACTTTCGACGTCTGCGTAACTGCTGTGTTGTTTTGAAGCGCTCAGGAAAAATTTCGATTTTTTTTTTCTTTGTTTTTGTTTTTAGAAAGAATTAATTTTGATAAATATATTTCTAAACGATTTGACACAGGGGTAAGAAAATATCAAACAATCTAGTATTTAGTCTCTGTCATAGACGCACCAACAATAACAACAGCAGTTGAAAGTACTAAAATTTTGCCAACCCCCTTCTTTCTGTAATTCTAAATTGTATAGCTCATTTTTATGTTCATCTGCTTATTTTCCTTCAAAAACTGGGATTTTATTTTGTGGAGTGTGAGACAGCTAATTTAAGAAATTCCGCTTGATTCTTTGAATCAAATTTTTTTCATATCACGATGAAAGTGACGAAATGATATTTTATCAACTTTGGGCTTGGAGTTCCATAAAATACTTTCGTGCTGCGATGAGTATTTAATTTAAATGGTAGTCTAATTCAAAGAGGAATGTTTTAAATTTTAAAATTCAAACTTTTAAGGTCTGGCCATTTCTACCGCATTATTTAACTATCTGATGTGCCCTTCGGTAAGACAGTTTAATTTACATATATAAGCTAACAGAAAAAATTAAAAAAAGACTACATTGTGAATTTCATTCACTGCTATGCTCTGAATTTCAGCGAATAGGATGTTTTCCCGATCCTTGATCAAATATGCGAGCACTGGTAATTAATAAATTAATTTTGGAAGAATTATGTGTAGCATTTGCTTCCAACAGTTCATACAGTTAATTTATTTTGTGTCGTAAATAACCGATTCAGCTGCTAGTGCTTTATAAATGCAGTTCCTATATTTAAAGTCGCTATCATTTCCTCACAGTAAAAGTAAGTTGATCTTTTTACATATATCCATATTGAATGAATTAGAGAGAAGTAAAATATTATCTGTGTGTATGCTTGTGCGTGTGTGTGTGACTTACGCCCGAGTTGTTCCAGCAAGATCTGCACCCACCTTTTTCAATGTTACATTCAACCTAAGAGGTTACGAAAGCAAAAGCAGTGGAAATCATACCCATCCACAAAATATTTTTCTGCACAACCACATTTCCTTTACAGAAGATAATAGAAAGTCAGGGGTAAAAGCTATCTATACGGATGGATCTAAAACGGATGAAGCCATTGAAATTGTATACTGCCTTCTCAAAAATCATGGAATAATAGTTTCATGGCAAGGTAAAATGAATCACAATAATAATCAAGCTGAAATTCTTGCAATTAAAATGACAATTAAAGCAGATTCATCCTTTCATGGATCAATCAAAATTTGGACAGACAGTTTGCCTAGTTTGATGGACATACTTAATCCAAAATTTCATCATAGTATGGAGATTCAAACACTTTTGCTTTCGAAGAAACATATCACCTGAGATGGCTTAAAGCTAAGGTCGATCATTTGGGCAACGAATGTGCAAAGTAATTATCCAAAGAAGCATAAAAAAGGCAACTCTTCTTCCTCCCCAAGTCAATTTCCTACCTGAAATGTGAAATAAGGTCTGCTGCTTTAAACACCTGGTAAGATAAGTGGGAAAACGGAAAAACTGTAGCAGAGAAGAGCTGATGCTTTTTTCAGGACACGGGCCTTTTTCTTCTTACCTTCTTCTCTTCAATCTTTTTTGGCGAACTATTGCTGTATTTAAATAAAATATTTCCTTTATCGAAGTCAAAAATGTAATTGCGGCTTCTGCGAAACGGCAAAATGTACTTGCTGTTCGGAAGAAATGTCGAATCTATTTTTCATGTCAACATAACACACGTGATTTTAAAAATCTACTGTTGATCACACATTCAAAAATAAATGATCTTTGCATTAATTTTTTTGTAATGAGCAGATACCTAAATATTTATTTATTTTCTATAGTGGACATGTATCTGATTACATAGTCAATGTGATTAGTCATCAAACAGTAATGATGTTATGGACACACAATTATAAGAAAATAAACTGCAACAAAATTCGTAACCTTCTGTACAAACATATATGAATTGAAAATTTTCCCCATCTTTATATTAAGTCATCAATAAAGTTTTTACATTTTTCTGATGATTGCTTACATTTGTTGGGAAGTTTGAACTGAGGGAAATTAATTATGTGGACTCACTGTATATCAAATCATCTTAAAATATCTAAACAGATAAGGTTTTCAAGTTTTCTTCAGCCGTTGATTTATTTCTTATTATTGAGTTTTTAAGTTTTTGATAATAATACGTTCATTATCCGCACACATGTTTTTCAATTCAAATATGTTTATTTTTAATGACATAGATGAAATTATTACATATGGTTATTTATCTTCGCTAAAACCATTTTCTTTGTGCTGACAGATGTGATTTGAGTGTCTTCAAAGTAGAAAAATATCTTACGAAATTTGAATTGTTGCTTGTTGGAATTGAATGAAACCAATACGTCGCATAACTTTTAACTGAATTCTTTTCGAAATTATGAATTATGCATATAAAATCCGAATTTTTATGATTGGACGTATTGAGTATTTTCTTGTTTGAAAAGAACAAGAGAAAAAACGATCTTAATGCGCATCATTTAATGTAAAAGTAAGGTGTAGCAACAAGTGCAGCTATAATATTTATTTTAATCTTAAAGCAATAATTACAATTACAGCAATAATTTTTATTCTAGTGATGTTACCTTATCTATCTAACTTCTTTCCTTTTCAGCTTTACCCTTATCACTCTATTAAGAGAAAAACACAATTCTCAAATGGAAAAGTACCAATATTAAATGATTAATAAGCAAGCTTTTGAAATTGTAAAAAATCAGGATGAATTGTCATTGTATATTTTCACACAAGAGAGTGTGAAACTCAAGTTTTTTTCCAAATCAAATCATGAAAATTAAGCAACCAAAATATCTCACCAAAAAACGCAACCTTCCTTCCAGAAAGTGTCCAAACAAAATAAAAGTACATCATCCCCCAAGCACGGATCATTACTGCAATCGTGGGCACAAATCGTAATAAAGCCATCATAAGCAACATTAAATGTCATCTAATTGAATTAGAACATATAATAAGACAGAAAACTTAAATTAAAGTAAGCAAATGCGAAACGGTCTGTTTTTGTAATTAAAGAACACCTCCCAACTCCTCCAAAAACTATCTCGTATATCTTTACCATCAACAAATGAAACTAAGCACCAGGTGATTATATTGGTCAAAATTATTAACGTATAAAAAATCATACAGAAACAAGCAGGCATAAACTAAGGATGCCTAAGACCTAACTGTAACGAAAGTTTCGCAGTGAACTGAAGCTTAATACAATAATCCAGGTTGAGAACAATTTGTAAGAGCAAAATAATCTAATTTATAATTAGCATAAACACTTATGGACTCATTGCAAATGGTTTGTAGGAAATTTAAGGATAGAAAATTTAGCATAAGAGACAGGACGTTTGACATTTAGTGGAAGCATTCTCTGCCCCACATCTCATATTCAACATGAAGTCACAATTTTAACACTGAACATTTTGTTATCAAGTTATAGTTCTCGAAATAAACGCAATATATAATGCATGAAATTTAGAAGTTTCGTTTTTCCTGGCTGCTCACATAAATTTAATTTGTAGATATTTGGCTCTTTTTAACCTTTAAATTTTGCATGATTGCTTCAAACAGAAAGTCAAAAAAATATTTTTTTATTCATGTTGTCGCCCAAAAACATGAGGGAAAAAGATCTGATATTATGATGATCATGAAAAAAGGTGATTGTTTTGGAACAGTCAACACCAAGTTTGCGTGTGATGACTTAGAATTCATTTTATCTAATGTTGCACAAAAATACGTCACATATAATTTCTTTCGAATTGATGTAGTAAAACTAATGAAAAGATATCTAAGGAACGATATATGATGGATATGCGAGGAAAGTTTTAGTGTAACTCAGAAAACACATAAGAGTAACATTAGCTACTTATTTTACGATTCTAGTTAGTTTATTCGTTAATCAAGAGCAAGAAGAGGTTTGACTTTTCTGATAATTTATGATCCTTCGGGTTCCGTTTTTTAAATGACAACTGTGTAAAATTAGTTTCGAGGCTTCTAGATTAATTTTTGGTTTACTGTCGGTCTGATGAAAAGTGAAAATTCATTTATTGAAAATATATCTTCTACATATAACGAAAATATGAAGTAAACATTTTATGAAAATATAAAATAAACTTTTACAAAAACGAAATATTCACTTATTTAGTAAATTACATTTATTTTATACACTTGGACATTTACAATTCTCTCAAAAATTAAAATTCCTTATTTTATTTATCTGTTTTCTAAAAGTGATATTTGCAATTTAGGATTCAATTTAGAACTGTCTGAGCACCGCATAATCTAAGTGGAATTACAGAATTTAGCAATATTTCAATAAATTATTTAAAAAATAATTCGAAACATTCGAATTTCTTTTCTATATTATATTTAATTCAATATATATAGAAAATTGGATATTATAATTCTATCACTTTTCAATTGAAAATTTTACTTATATAAATGGGAAAAAATCAAAACCTTTTTTAAGAGGATGAGTTGCTTCGTGTCTTTGATCAAGTGTTTGGGCAACACCGAGCATAGTGGTAGCAAAGAAGCAAGTCATTTATAGTGGGTGGTTATTGATGGGCTGAAAATTATATTTTGTAGATATGAATTCAGATGCCCTTGTGGTAAAATCCGTCTGTATTCTTGCGTATGTGAATGTTGTAACTGAAACACATAGGAGATTGGAATTTCGTTAGCGGTCTTTACATCATAATTGTAGATCGGTGTCAAATTTCGAAACTAATTAGTCGAAAGAAGTGTTCGGTTTTCTTCAGAATAGCATGAATAGTGCCATACTGAGCTGGGTGAGTTTTCTAGACAAAAAAATTTATTTGTATATGCTTAGGATGTCGAGATGCGGAAGATTTTTGAATTGCGAGAAGGAAAAACTTAGGTCGGGTTGCAGAATCTGTGTTTAGATTTTATTTATGGCTCAAATTTTACCACATGTACAGTCGAGGAAAAAAAGTATCAACCCAGAATTATTCCGCCGCTGATCATTTTATATTGAAACAAACGGTACCAATTTTCAGGAAATGACGACTACTAAAAGATTCCATGTCTAAAAACTTAAAAGAGGTCGTCGACATATTTATAATTGCAGAAACCTGAAAATTCTCAATGGCAAAACACTTTTTAATGCCATAAATAAATGTTGGACGAAAAAATACACCGAGATATTAATTTTGGTTAATATATCATTAATAGATTAGAAGACGTTTGACATTTTGTGTTCTCAACATAAAAGGGGTCATCTCCACAATTACTTACTATAGTTCTCTGCTAGCATTTAAATGTCAGTAGTAGCTTTCAAAATTATTTCGCACCTTAAATGTTATTTTCAAAGTAATGATCCATACATCTTACCACAGAGAAGAAGAATCAGAGGTCTCACTCCCATAGACCCTAATGACAACTTTTTTTTAACATTACACTTTACATAGACAGTACGAGATCTATGGCCGACTAGGGAACTAACCAGAATACATCAGCGTGACGTAACTGCGACGCGACTGGAAACAAAACCAATCCCTTTCTTCATGACAATGAAGTAAACAATAATTAGGTATTTATTGGAGTTTTGACTCGTTTTTCAACGATTATTAAATTTATGTATAGCTTATTTTTTAATATTGTTAATTTGGCAATATTATTTTTTTAATAATTATGCCATTTATTATTGTTTATATAATCATTACCATTAAATTAGCCTTTTCTTTAATACAAAAATTAAAAGAAAATATTAAACATCATTCAGAACATTAAAAAAAAGTTGAATTGCCTATTTGAAGGGCAGAAATAATTTATAAACAGTGGGTAATTAATTTAAGAAGATAGAACTATTTTTCATATTATTAATTTAAGTTATTCTTTTTCAAGTAATGTTCTTTCAGATCATAAATTTTTTAAACCTACAGGAAATTAATTTTTATTAATTTAGTTAATATTATACTATCTCTTTTGGAACATGTTAAAAGTTCAACGATAAATTACTTTTTAAGAAATTCGCATTCATTTTTCAAGACACAAAAATTTATAGAATGTAATTTCCATAAAGGAAATTCATTTGTGGTTTTCTTCAGCTCTGCAGGAAACTAAATTTATTGTTTTAATTAATATTATACTTCCTCTTTCAGAATATTTTAAAAATTCAACAATAAATTAATTTTTAAAATAAATACACGTTCATTATTCTTGTTTCAGATTTAAAAATTAATAGAATGTTATTCTCATAAAGAAAATTCATTTGATTTTTTTTTAAACTCTGCAGGATATTAAATTTTTTGATTAAGTTAATATTATACCATCTCTTTTAAAATATATTAAAACTTCAACAAATCATTTTTTCATCAATACACATTAATTTTTATTCCAGGTACAAAATTGATAGAATGCAATTTTCATAAAGAATATTAATTTCTGCAGTTAATTTTTTCAACACAGAAAACAAATTAAATACCTTTGCTGATTTTTGTAACAAAATGTTATAATACAAATAAATGCAAAAAAACCCAAAAATTATGTCACTATTTTATTGAAAAAAGCATAATAAGATACACAACATTGTTAATATATAACATTTCTGACAAACGCTGCCTAGAAACCGGATTTATCTGTTTTATATAGTATAAAAATATTCAATATAAGGGAGTGTAATCTTTAAAAAATCAATAGCTGGAGAGGGGCATAATGGAATGCCCCTTCTTGCCTAGAGTGGCTCCTACCAGGAATTAAAAATCCCGTCCAACTTCGCTCATTCTGCCCGGCATAGGAAAATGTTCAATTATGATAATATAATTTCCGATAAAATATTATATGCTAAATTTTCTCTTTTGGAAAAATATTTATCAGATTAAACAAAAAAGAATTATCCAAAATTATCTTAAAAGAACTTTAGAAATATCCCCATTGTTGTTAAGAATTTTGATACTGAGCTTAATCCTTATTGTGACAAAAGAAGATATTTTTTAAAACTTTTCCTTCCTCTTTGTCATCTAGGTGATTAAAATATATTTAACTTTTAAATTACTCACTATTATAAATATATTAAAATACGAACTATACAAATACATTTTAATAGGGTAATTAAGTCCAACTGGAGCCTCATCAAACCGCAAATTAAACACCAGTATACGACAGTGATTCAAATTCCCTGTTCTATGACGCTAGTGTCTGGGCTGGGACACTTACTGACAAACAAATTAAACAACTCTGCACTATACAAAGAATCTTTCGAATTAAAATAAAAAATGCCACTGAACTTTCCCAATAAACGCCTTAAACGTTTTGACTGGGATTCTAGCCCACATAACAGCCCAGGACTTATACGAAAGATTTCGTGTTTGGCATTTACGGAAGAATAAATATGACGTAATAGAAGATATCTATCTTAATTATTTCAGGTCAGTAGTGTATATCCCAGATAGAGAAAAATTTATAACACTGGATGAAAATATAAAAAATTGTGATTTTGAGGTGTGCACGGACGGATCTAAGGTTGATGACAACACAGGGTTCGCGGAGTGCATCGGTGGAAATCAAAACCTTTTACAAACTTATTGCTATCAGATAATTCGTTTATCTTTGTTTTCCAAGCCGAGCTGGAGGCTATTATCTTTACCACGGACAGGGCCTTGGAAGAAGAAATTAAAATAAAAATTTTCACTGACACTCTTTCCTAAATCGAGACGATAAAAAGGCTTAACATCAGATTCAATTTTATTTAAATATACAAACTGACAAACACAGAACCGCATGGTTTAAAATAATAGTTAATATTAAGTTTGGGCTTATAAAATTGAAAAGGAATTTTTAAGTTTTTTAGTTGAATATGCAGGGATCTTCTTGAATGATGAAACGTTTTCAAAAAATATATAAATTGAGGTGCCCTGCCTGTTGAAATTTTATTTTTATTCATTGTAATTATATCATTTTTATTGCAATTGTTTTATTATCATTGATATTTTGCAAAACAATGGACCACTAGATAGCGGTGCGGATCGTGTTCCCGTGAGTGTATTTTTAGACGGTTGCCTGTGAGAACACGAACGGTGATGTTGTTGTTCGTAGAGTGGATGTGAATAAATATAATTTAGTTTTTAACCATATGGACTCTGATTTGTCCTCCGAATCATGATACGCATAGTGATTTGGTATGACACGCCAACATTCCCCACAATGTTTCTATAGCATTTATGTGGGTTTTTTATTTCTTCCTGGAATATAATTTTTTAAATCTTTAATATTGAATTGTTTCACAATCTTTAATATACTTTTGTAAAAATGTCTTTTGTTTCCTGTTTTATTATTTGATGTTGTATCATGAACCTTTTGTAATTCTCTTCGTCTTCTGCTTAGTTGTTAAGAACTTTCGCTTTGGTTGTTAAGAACTTTCGCTTTGGTTGTTGCTTTTTTTGCATGCAGAGTAATTCAGTTCTTATGTTACATTTTGAAATTTTATATAATGATTTTTTTTCTGTTTTGTTGTTATTTTGTACTCCCCGCCGTCCGGGTAAGTGCCGTACTTCCTTTGAGTAGGCTATGCCGACGTTGGCAAATAAATAAATTAAACAATTCTAGCGTACATCGAAAAAGATATATGGACGAGTTTTCTGCTTTGCTAACATTTAAGTACCTGTACTACGTAATTCCGTTGCAATGCTAAGTCAATGGAATCTACAAAGCTGAAGACCAACATACAAGCAGATAAAGTCAAGGTTTTTAATGAAATATTTTAGCGACAATCGAAAGATATATAAAGGGCACCAAAATCAGAACGTTTTGAAATGTTATATTGCCTGAACTCGCGAATTATTATTGATGGTATGTAAGATGGTGTGTGGGAAAAGTTGGTTAAGTCAAAGAAATAGGCATTTTGGCAAGTAAACTTTATACTTGTACAACAGGCGCAAGGAATTCCTAATACCAAAATTATTACAAGATTCACATCGACATACGATAGAGAAAAGCATTTTTATGACAGTAATTCTCAATCGCTTAATAGGCGCACATAATTCCTGACTTTCGCGAGCAACCATCTCAGGTATAGTGTTGTTGAGAAATTAAAAATAAAATATTTTAGAAAAAGATTTAAATGGTAAATAATTAAATAAACAAAAAATTACTTCTCTGACTCTTCATTTGGGACATTACGCTGATTGGATTATTTATTGCAATTTCTTTTCCTAAACAGCTAACTGTTTTTGTGAAAAATGATGTTTTTAAAAAATTGTCACTACAAAGCACGGGATTCTGAAACGCTCGTCAATGGAAAACGCGCCATTAACTTCGAGTTCAATCCAGTATCAGGATGGTTTGGAAGACTGACAGTTTTCTTACGACATAATTTAGCTTGAAAAAATTTTCATTAGAATCATTCATGTCTGTATTCATTTTCAGAGATGCGTTAAACAACAGAGAACGCAAATAAAACCACACATTTATAGATGCATAGACGTATTTCTAAAATATCCACCACTATTTTAATACAAACTTTTATTATATATATATTTTTTATTAAGTACCGATTACTAAGCAACCTATTAAAAGTTTTTCTTTAATTTAAAGCCCAGATTCTTACATCCGGGCTGGTAAAGGAAAATTAGAGTTTAAGTTGTTAATTGATCCGGATGTGCTACGAAGATGTGAAAGTAACAATAGACGTTCCGAGATAGACTTTCAATTAGTTTTATATATGGTATGTTATGTCCATCAGAGAGAAAGAGGAACCACAATATTTTCCATGCGTTCGATAAATCATAGTAGACAGAGAGCGGGGAAGTCAAACATGCAAAAGCTTCGAATTCACAAAACGAAATTGTATAAATAACCGTTTGAGATAATGATGTGTAGATCTAATACAGGGATCACAGACTATCAAATGATTGCGTATGCTTAATTATAAAACAAGATTAATGTGAGTTTCATAAATTCTTAAATTATGTTTTAAATGAACGGACAATTTCTGTCAACAATTTTGTAAAATACCATCCGATTTGGTATAAAATTTGAAACATTATTTTGTATGGCAATAATTAAAAAAATGTCTTCAATTGGTATATTTCTGCTTTCTCGTAAATTTTTCTGTAATCTTGTATTTTAATAGACTATTTGGGAAATGGTCTAACATATTTTCCAAGTAACTATTATTTCGCTTAAATAAAATATTAGATAAAATAAATATTATGTTGATTTACATACTATGGAATTTGTATCGGAGAAATTAAAATTCTATTCATTCAAAGATTTGAATCAAGAAAAGCAATATAGAACAGATAGTGTTAAGCTAAAATTCGCACACCAGAGTTTTCTCTATTTATATGAGTAATTGTAATAAAAAAATATTGTTCAGCATTTTGAATAGGACAGCTGCACAATAAAACCTAAAATAATGGAGTAAAAATCACAACTAAAGTTCTGAGATCATATTTTAAAGCAATCATCTTGCATCGCAAAATGAAAAAAGAAGTTATGTAGTTTAAATTGTCAAATACGCGAGAAAATGATATTTAATAAATTTAATAATAATTTTGAATTTTAGATGTATAGATATGATATTTTAAATCCAGAAAGTGAGAATTGGCTAAAGATATATTTATGTATGCCAAGATTTATAACCTCATTTCAATACAAGACAGAAGATAACTTATAGATTTGGGTTTAAAATACGAAACATAGAAAAATATTTAAGGAAATGCCGTTAACCTAATAATAAATCTTTAGAAACACGTTTTCATAAGATTGTAGTCAGCTGTTAAGAATACACGTACTGAAAAAGATAATTAATGTAATTATCTTTTTAGATTAAATCTGTGTTTAAGGTATTAAATGGGATATGTTTTCTCGGTAACGTCTCAGATAAGGTACAACCACAAAAACGTTACTCTAGTCCTGCCTTAGCACCCGTGGACATTGAATAACAGCCGCTTCAAAACTCGAGAACTGAGGTCGGAGTGCTAATAGCCTATACTGTACGACACCTCCCGAAAGATGTACGTACTATCATTGGTGGGAAGTAACTAGAGCACCAACATTGCTATACCCCCAGGTAAGGGAGTGCCCGCTTAATTATCTGGCGGCCACTCATCCATGAACTCATGGTGCCCCCAGGGGATTCACAAAAGTTATAAAAAATATACTCCCTGGTTTCGATACCCTATTTTTATTCAATTAATTGTACTGAAATAATTCAGTATTCAAGCATCAAAGCTATTGCAAAAATTTTTTTAATGAATCGATTGATTTTTAAATGAGCTTCTGAAATTTTTAAAATTTTACAGGAGGAGAGAAAAACGAATGGGCTGTAAATAAAATCGAAATTATGGTCCAAGTTATCTCGATTATGTTTCACAGTAGAAAATGAATCCATTGACGACAACCAAAAATATTACAGTTATTTTTGCACAAATGTAATTAAAATTTTGCAGAAGTCCCCTTTCAACATCAAATAGTATAAATGTTTCAGAATTTTAGGTAATAAATTATTATACAGCCAGGAATGTCAATGAAACTTCACAGAAACTCAAAGTTTATTTATTTGTGAGTAAATTAAATTTAGAGACTCAAAACACACAATAGAATTTTAAAGTTATTCGTTTTTTAAATAAAAGTCAGAGTAAGTAGAAAAAATTCATTTAAAAATAATTAGAAGGCAGGAATATCATTGTGAGAAAAATATATTTCTAAATTAATCAAATTGCAAGTAAACTTAAATTATAAAATTCGAAATAAATTTTTAAGTTATTCGTTTCTAACCGATATCCTAGCAAATATTGAAAAAATTAATATTTTTTTTATATAATCTTAAATGTGTGTTTTTTCAAGCCTATGTATACAAATAAAATAAAAAAAAACCTGCAAAAATGTATTAGTTTCATCGACACAGGCTGTCCTTAAAAAAATGTTCAATCCACTGCCATTCCTTTTCACTTAGGTTGAATGGGAGAAATAATCTTCAGCGAAGTCCAGCATAACGTTTTAGCAGATAGTTGTTGGTATTGCTGCGCAGGGTTTCAGTTGGCTCCTTCTTTGTCGGTTTTCATGTTTTTTTCACAAAATCATAATTATTTTTAAGTATTAGAAAATCTTCATTAACATGCTGAGCATCCATTTCCCCGATAGATGCTTTTCTTTTAATAGAAATTCCCAAATAGGCAATTGTTATATGTCTCCTAAAATCTAGCATGGTCCCAGAATAATCATTCAATAGCTCATTGAGTTTACATTAAGCAACAAATGCTGTTGTAAACGCATTAATAAAAAAGCCAGTACCTTCCCTCTTAGATTGAAGTCAAATAAGCTACTGCATGATTATCAAACTGTGAGATTCCGATTTTATGTGTATTATAGAATGTATGCGAATTGGTATCTCTACTTGTTTTCTGCCATGTGAAAAATGTACATGCTATTTTAAAGAAAAGAAACTAGAATCAAAATTATTTTAAAATTATCATAAAATAATGAAGTATACGAAATTGGGAAGAACTAGGTCTGCTTCGATGAATTTAAAAATACTAACTGACTTTATGAGTTGTTGTTTGAGTATAATTAACTACCCCCTCCCTCTGATATCTGGCACATGATATGCACCTGTGAGACAGACTTTTAGGTTTTATTTGCAAAGTAGAAATATTTCTAATATAACAGAGAAATAAAAGACTATTTCCATTACTAACTAATGGGTGTTTGGTAGTAATGGGTTGTACCATCGTTCTACTTTTAGGACAAGCGGAAATGCAACGAAAATTATTTTGTTGGTAATTTTTTGACAATACTTTTTTTACTAGTATAAAAGTATGAAATATTACCTCAATAAATTTATATGTATGCTTTTCCTGGGGCGTAAATCTTTAAAAAAATATACATGTTAAAAATATAAAATTAAAATTCTACTAAAATTGCCATTTTTAAAATTTAATAAAAAAGTCAAAAATAAATTTTAACTTGCGATGAAGAGAAAAATAAAGTTAAATGACTCTTGAATAAGAAACTGTCTTTAAGTTGAATTAAAATATCTATAATAATTTATATAAATGCCACTTGTATGTGCTGTCCTATTTTTAGGATGATGAGGAAATATTGGTTAAGTGAAATTCAGATTATAGCAAAAAAAAAATCAGGGTAAATGATTATAAAGCTTTGAATATCAGTGAAACTGAAATAAAATTAAAAATTTATTAATATGAAAATAAATTTAAATATGAAAAAGTACTGGCTAATAAATAAAATTCTGATTTTTAAAAAACTTCAGAGAAAAATGAATATAAAGCCAGACATATCAATTTATCTGAAACAAAATTCATAATTTATTCATTTGCAAATAAATTTAAATTTGATCTGAAATAAAAATATAAAATGCCAATATTTAATTGTTTTTAAGCAAAATTCAAATTCAAAAATAAAAATTAATAGAAAAAATGTGGCGCAAATGAAATTAATCCTCTTGGAAATCAACTAACACCACATTATATCCCGAACTTGGAGCCTAAATGTCTCCTTGTTCCTTGTCGGTTGGACCGGTGTGTGGAAAACTTTATTGAATAAAATAGGCAAACGAATAATAAAAAAATAATCAAGAGATATAAAAAGCGCATAAAAGGGAGAAGTTGTTCTTGTGTGGATGAGTTTAGATCTCTTGTCCAAAGGAATTGTATTTTATAGTTTTCTGGAATGTATTTTATAGTTTTTCCGATATCATTAATTTTGCTAGACATAGTTTTTCTCGCGGTCGTCATAGGATCAGTGGACAATCTTAAATTTATATCTGCATTTCTCTGGAGTTAGAATCATAATTTCAAATGATGTGTTTCCATGTTTCTTCACAAAAGTCATTGGTCAGATTTTCTCTTGTAATAAGTTTATTTTTCATCTGGCGATGAACAGCAAAATTGCTGTAAAAGGTTTCCTTTGCGCAGAACTTCTAACATCATTTGGAAACTTTGATGCTTTATTACAACAAAACTGCGAATTTAAAAAAAATCACATTTAACACGAAACGATGCAACTGTTTTCATCAAATAAAAAACGCGAAAAAGGCAATCTCGGAAGAGTGTGCAGAAGTCCCATTTTGAAATCAAACGGTTCAAATGAGGATAGACATTTGCTCAATATTGATTAAAGAAGAAACTAAATGAAATTAGAGAAAATATACTTTCAGCAAACCAAAACTAGAATTTCGAAATGAGACTATGATATTATTTTGCTGCCAAAATTTAGAGGGAATGGAAATTAATTTCAGAAAATGTGCATCAAAAAAGAATCTCCAATAAATAAATAAAAAGAAACTAAGCGCTTCAGTAATCTCCATTGAAAGAGCAGAATTTGAAAATTATGATAAAAATCAAATCTTCTTTAGATAGAACAAGTATTGAAATACATCACTCCTTTATTATTTTTGATTCCGTAATTTCGACCTATTAAGCGGCAACTAAAGGCTATAAATCATAGGAAACTAATTTTGCATCATCATAAAATTTTGAAACTAATTCGATTTAATTATTCAAATTGGGTACCTCGCATTCTAATGAATGCAATAATTAATTCACTGTACAATATTTTTCATTAAAGTGAAAGTTAAATTTTAAGCAAGAGCTGCAATCAATACAAATCTACCAATCAATCTTTCCTCGATGATGGCAACGCGCACATCAAAAGATAATATCCATATAGATATATTTCTTTCGCTACTTCCCGAAAACGCGTTATTTAGCTATTACATTCGACAACATCTACAGCAAGTGATGGATATCGTGATTTCACATTTCAAACGTATTCAAAGGAGAGCAGTTTGGTTTGAGCCTTCTTTCAGAGAAATTAACCGTGAATTCAAACCTTGCATTTATATTTATCGCAACAATGAAAGAAAATGAATTCAAAGTTGAAATCAATCAATTGAAAAATGTTTTAAAAGAAGTTAAGGAAGATCAAAGAAAACTGATCGGTATATTAGCATTTATGTAGTTAGACGAACAAACTGTTGATATGGAAGAATTAAAATCTGCTAATTACCCTATAGACAAAAAGTAAAAATTTGTTAAATAAATTGATGAACTAACTGTAATAATAACAATAAAAATTTTCAACCAATCAGAAAACTGACAAAAAATTATAAATATATCCGTGCTATTTCAGAGCGGAACGGAAGTGGCGCTTCCGGTGAAAGAGCTGGTGATACGATCCGCTGAAGGTAGATTCTATCTTGGTTGCTTACATATGGGTTTCGATAATTTTCGTTTGAGATAATCTTTTGCAAAAACTTATGAATATAGAATTCCATTACTTATTTGAATTTAATCCTTTTTACAAATATAATTTATGATCAGAAAAATATAAAATAACTCCTAATCTAAATTCCATCTCTCAGACTTAAAAGCGTTCTACAGAAGATTAAAAGATTCTTAAACACGATTATTTCACTGTAGGAGGAGTCGGGGTAGATTGATACGTGTAAATATTGATATAGTCTATCAATTTTGATGACCGGAATGTCTGAAAATGTTCTCATCCACTCACATAGAGGTCACTCTAATCCTTTGCAAAGGTATATTTTTGGCCATGTTTAGTGAAAAGTATGGCATCCTTCTCGTCTAAGTAATTTTACGTGATTTCTTTAAATAGTTACGTTTTCCGTTCAGGGAATCTGCTAGAAAAGTACGAAAAAACATGTATTTTTCTAAACTCTTTTACGTTTCAATATAATTTAGCATTGTTATTGCGTGACCGCTTGTTTTAGGTAATATATCCTCTTTTTTCAGATTGATGCTATTGACAACGGGACCCAATGATATGCCTCTTCTGTGTGTATCAATGCCTTAAAATCAGCTACGTTCCAGCATCATCAGAAAAGGATATAACAAAAAAATTAAGATTAAGTATTTTTCAAAATATTGCTCCTATGAAATCTTTAGACAAGATCGAGAAAAATAGATGGCAGTATTAAACTAGCCGGAAACTTGTTCACTAGGAAAATAATTTCAATTCTATTTCTTATGCATTTGATAATCATGTTTCCCAGATCTAAGTAAAATTAAACTTCTAATTGTGATAGAAATTTAACCCATGTTCTTCCAGTAAACTTGATCCTGTTGTTTTCGTGGTCTAAACGAACGTCCTCAATCGAGTTAAGTAACTGTTCGTGACATCTAACATCTAATTGCAGGTTTCCCTCTTCAACTACACTTTTTTATTACTCAAGTTAGATTTCAACATTAAAATTGCGTGATACATTTTAAAAACAGCAGCATATTAAATGGACTAAAACTAGCTGATAAAAACATAGCAACCATAGTCATTTAGCTTAGTCCGGATATATTTCATAATAAATTTACTTTTTAGAGGACTTTCATTACATATTTCACAGGAAAATTGACGAAACACAAAAATATCCATTACGATATTACCTTACCTTCAAAACAATGGAAGGGAAGCACGCAATTCAATATTTGTTGGAACCCGTGTTTCCGTGGCAATTTGACAACGTGGGGCAATTTGATTGTTAAGGGGGCAATGCAATATTAAGAAGATCTCAGAAAACTGCAAGGTGATAAATCACTTTAAACTTTATTTTATAAAAATAAGCAGGCTAAATAAGCTTTGTTAGGAAACAGAAATTTTATTTCCATATTCGACAAAATATCCAATAAAAGACCTGTTACCATTTCCATCTTCATATTTGGCTGAATATGGATTTAGTGCCATAAATATTTTGCTGGTAAGAAATGAAATCGCCTGGATATCAAACAGCGGAGAAACATGAGACTAACGCTTACTAAACTGCAACATAAAAAATCCCTTTGTGAAAGTATCAAGCGCAAGGATTTCACTAAATTTAAGTAATAAATAATTATTAGTGATCTGTCATTAAACCTTTTTCGTATTTGAATTTCAGTCCTTCATTTATATGTTTTGAAAATTTACTTGCTGCGTTTAACGACAGTTTTCTAGTGTTTTATTCCTACAACCAATCATTTAACTTTCTTCAGTGAACAAATCAATTTTTAATAATAAAATTTATGTAAGTTTTATGAAGTTTAGAAGTGCTTAAAAGGGGCATGGGGTGAAAACGTTTGGGAAACACTGATTTGAACAAGGAAGACGATTGAACTTCATTGCAATAATGAAAATTATTGTTTCAAATTATGCCTAAAAATATTTTCTACGAATTTATTAAAATTGAAGAAAATAATCATGCGGCAACTTAATTGATATCATTGAAGAGATAGTGTTTTGAATTTTCATATGGTGTGAAAATAAGTTTTGTGCTATAATAAGTAATAAGTAAGATAAAGTTTTGTGCTGAAGATATCTAGGAAAAAATTCAAAATTTCCCTTAATTATTAATTTTTAAAAAAATCCTGATTACAATATCAAGTAAAAAGCTCAGAGGTTCACATTCCCACTCTCCAAATAATTTTTCACCGAAACACTCTTTCTTCTTAATTAGTAGTAGAGTTGGATTATTTCCTAACGCTTTATTCTTTCTTTTTTCTATAATTTTTAATAATGTTGGATTTTGATTTAGAAAAGTTCGTTGCTTTGTTTAACTTTTCAACCTTGATTTGGAATACAATTCTTATTCATAAAACAAATTTTGTTTTAATCCTACATCTATTAACATAATTATTTTCGATTTTCCGTGAAAGAATGAATGTGCCTCAAAGATGTATCAATGTCCCTCTCACATTGGGTTAGATTGATACAAACGTATTTTTATCAAAACAAATTTGTTAAATATCTTATTATGTCATTTGTGACCAAAAATTGACTGAATTCCTACATAAGTAAACAAATCTATAAACACAGTGAATTAATTATAATTTTTACCGATGATAAAATCATTTTTAGGTTTCAATAGAAAGAATATTAGGTACACGTACACTCACAACTAAAAAAGCAATATTTTTTATTTTAATTATTTCAGACCTTTTAGTTTTTATTTAGAATTCATTATTATAATATAAGTTAATTGATTAACTGTTAATTATATATTGACATTTTTAAAATTTGCAATTTCATTGAGCACGCAGGAGTGTAAAAATTAACTTACTGTAAACTAGTCTTCTCTCTGGGATGAAAAGTTTCTCTAACAATGCTTGTCTGTCTTAATACTGAGCAATAACCCAAATTTAAAAAAAAATGTGGACTATATTTTGTCTTCTCCACTCTTTAAAGAAAAAAGAACACTTTCAATCTACAGAAAATAAGTGTTTTCAGGTATATGACCATCAAATTTTGAACATATGAAAAAAAATCCCAGCAAATATGCCATTTCTTTTGCAATATAATTCGGGAAATTATTCAGAGCTTCTTAAACTCATATTACACTCTCTAAAGAATGATAAGATACAAGAGTTTGCTTTTGAGTTCTCATACAAGTATTATTTTTCTCATAGAATATGTTATTTATGTGAAAAAGGTATGTGCATGAATTCTCAAGTAATGCAATATTACATCGGGTTCCGCGTATGCTATGGTTGTACAATTTCTGGCGTAAATCGAAAAATTGGCACAAAACACTAAAATCAACACATTAGAATGATTGCATTAGAAAATTTGTTGTTGCCTACAGGCGCGGATTTATGTGATGATATCTTAAACAGGTATGCGAGAAAAACTCGTTGATTCAAAGAAATAAGCATTCTGATGTCTCAAATTTTTACTCTTAAGTAGGCGCATAGAATTTCTAATACCGATATAAATACTAAATTCTTATCGATTTAGGATGGATTTACAGAACCATAGCGATGACATAGGATTGATTTACACGAGAAAAGATCTCGGGCATTTAAGGTACACTTCCAACAAAACCATAGAACTTAAACACTAGATATTAATAGTATTCATTTGAAAGTCCGTAGATAATACTCTCCTTGAGCCACTAGAGAAAAATTCATTGTAAAGTTGTTATCGCTGTTTCTAAGAAACATAGAATTGATTGCTGATTCCGCAACTCTGAATTCTAAAAACTTTCAATTACATCCTTAGATCTGTCACAGTTCCCATTTCCATTCCGAAAATAATTGACTACGAATTCTGTTTTCAAAACATGATACATGCTTTTCCGAAATAGCATCGAAATTTATAATTTTTGAAAGCATCTCTATTCTTTGAAATGGTCATCTGTTGGTATAATTTGTTGTTTCCAAAAGTGTCCATACCTACTACATGTATAATATGTTGTGTCAAAAATCACAAAGAAGCAGGATGCAATTATTAAAAATTTAAAAGCGCTTAAACAGTCAGAAAATTTACCTCTGATCTCTTATATGCCTTTACACTTGACATTCGTTATCCGGAATTTATGGAGTGCGTTGAATTCAGGATTATAGTTAATGGAAAGTGCCTATGAATCCGAAAGTTGTTGAAGTATTAAGATTCAAATAATTGAAATCAATTTTTGAATAATAATAAATTAAATTATCTAAATTGGAATTGCTTTTTTGATATTCCTTTCCCCATTAAGGATGCTATTTTAATAAGATATTTTTTAAAATTCTTCCAGTATCCCTTCCTAAATTAGCAACTCTCAATTTACGATGCCTTTCTTAAGGTAAAAAATAAAGTAAAAGAGACTATATTGCAATACGTGAACATTCAACAAATTAAAAGATCTCAATTATTCTAAAATTAGTGCTTGTATGTGGCTGATTTGAAGCACTGGCAATTTTTTGCAAAACAATTTAGGAAATTTTCTTGAACAGATATGCCTAGAATCATTAATATGTGTAATGATTGTCAAAAGATATTTTATGCGTCAAAGCACGTAAGCAAAATCTAACATTTAGATGTGCAGAGGCGTGTTTATATAAATATTACCACTATTTTAATTCCAATTTCTTCTATATAAAATTTCTTTTTAAAAATAAAAGTTGGCTGTTTGTGCTATTTTTTTTCCTTTATTTAAAAATTGGATTTTTTTACCCGGACTGGTGAACGATAAAAAATAGTTTCGTTGTTATACTCTATTTGGAAGAATGAACAGCACTTGAAAGTTACAATACGCGAATCTAAAAGTATTAAGATGAGATTAATATTAGTGTCCGATACGATAAAAAACTAACCGAATTTACTCTTTCTGTTTCATTAAACTATAGTATACAGTTAGCATGGACGCTCAACAAACTAATGCTACTACAAACTACTATTAGAATCATTAGCATCTGTAATCATTTTCAAAAGATATTTTATGCTTCAAAGGACGTAAATAAAACATAACATTTAGAGATACAGAGGCGAGTTTATATGAATTCTACCAATATTTTAGTGCCAATTTCTTCTATATAAAACTTTATATTTTTACGAAAAAATATTTTTCCTGTGACATTTATTAATTTTTTAAAGTCTGAAATTTTATGATAAATGAAAAAAAAAGATTTCCGTTCTTATTATTCATTCGGATGAATGATAAACATGTGAAAATTACAATATGCGTATCCGAAAGATTGGATTATTATTAGTGTCCGATAAGATAAAAAAAAAGTAATCGAATACACTCTCTCTGGTTTAGTAAACAGATAGCATGAAAGCTCAAAAACAAAAGCTTCGTATTCTTCAAACTAAATCTTAAAAATTACCATTTGCGTTTATATTGTGCTGTTGTGTAATGCATGGCTCGAAGTCTGTGAAATGATTGCAGAGACTTAAGTGCACAACAAGTTCAACAGGGTTATTAAATCTTCTTTAAGTTAAATGAGAGAAAGATTTCAAGCAGCAAATTTGTAAAATATTATTCGAATTTTCTGGAATAATTCAGTTGTCAAATAATTTATCCACTGAAATAAGACAGTATTCGAATAATTAAATGTTCTAAAGTTATTTTGTAATCGACTGCCACAACCATTACAAAGACATTAAAACTTGAGAAACGAACGCGTTTTGAATATTGATTAATAAAGAAATAAAATAAAATATAGAAATTAGTTTTTCAGCAATTCAAAAATTATAATTTGAAATGAAATGAATTTAGCAATAAGACTTCGTTTCCAAAATGCAGAGTGAATTGAATGGAATTTTAGAATATATGCATGCAAAAGGAATAAAAAATGAAACTGTGATCTTCACGAATAGAATACGTTAGAAAAAGAATATAATTGCAGCTATCCTTTGCCATTTTTTATTTTCGGATCTATAACTTCCATACTAATGCAACTTAAAGGAGATAAATAACAGAAAACGAATTTTGCACATCATAATAAATCAAAACACTGATTGAATATTGATTAATGAAAAAAGATATATAAATTTATAGAAATTAATTATTCAGCAACCTAAAAATAATGCTTAGAAACGAAACCCAGTAGCGATATTATTTTGCTACTAAAATTTAGAGTGAATGGAAAAGAATTTCAGAAATTATGCACCTAAAGCTAAGCACAAAAATCAGGAAGTGTTTATTTGCAGGTACTATACCTATATGGATGAAACGTAATTTGCAAGCACAAGGTACCTGCGAATAAAAATGTTATTTGCAGTTTTTATTTCTTCTAATTCTGTGCGCTTCTGTATGGATTTCGAGATGTTGCTTCTTTTTCTTTAGATAGTTTATGAGATTATTAAAAAAAAGATTACTGTTTCTTTGGGAAAATTTTCAGTATTGACGGGGAAATGCGTTGGTATTTTTTCCATTTAATTTGGTTTTGAGTGCCGACTTCCAATTCATTTGATTGAATGTGCTAGAGACAATAAATTTACTGATAATTTCAGTAACAAAATTAAACCGCTTGGCAGGTAATAGAAAAAAAATTAAATTTCCAATCCTAATCCGTTCTGAAATGATTTTTTGAGAAATATTTAACTTCTCTTCCAGCTGTCAGAAATCTTAGGTGTATAGTTTTAATCTCCTATAATCCCATTTCATTCAATAAAATGCAGTATTAACTACATTATTTAAAAGCTTTAACAAACTTAGGAGCCAAAAGAAGGTAACGTAGTAATAAATAAGGTTATAGGTTCAAAACCAGCCAGCAAGTTCGGTGTAACCAACTAATTAATCTACTTTAGGACTTGAATTTTGATTAATAAATTTAAAAGGGTGTATATTAAATTCAAGATTTTATTCACTTTTGCTCTTTTTTTCCTAAACTTAGCTATTTTTCGGACATATTTAAAATTAACTCGATTCTTATTTCCTTTCCCTTACCCAATACTTCTATGCGTTCTAAATTTGAAAATGTATAAATATCGATTTCGATATCCTCTCAGTTACTGCTTTAAAAGAAATATTAAACTGAACAGATTGTACACTGTCTATAAATATTTGTTTCAAACAAAGTTACAGTGTCTGCTAATCCCGTGATCAAAAATAGTTAGCATCTACGTGACAAACTTCCGGTTGTATGCAACAGTTCTTAACAATGAATTTAAAAAATCAAATAAATATTTTTAGAAACAATGGAAACGATTTGAATCCACGTATAGCAATGAGAAATACTGATAAGAATTAAATTTAATTCTTTTAATTATTAAAATTGAATTAGAATTTCGTGAGAACTTCATTATTTACTCTTAAACTGCAAATAACGTTTTAACCGTATATACTTTATACTTTGAGACTAATTCCACTTATTCTAACACATCTAACCAAGTCCATGTATAAAGGATTAAAAAAGAATCCAGCATCAATCACGCATTTTTCTTCAGGCGGTCACCCTCCCATGTGCTCACCACGCCCGAGCTGCTTAAATGATGTGATCAGGCAGCGACCGGCCGTTGCTGCACTGTTGCTGCAAATAACGCGTTATCTTTAGGTACTGTACTTACCTACGCTATCAAAACCAAAAAATAGATGAATCTTGAACATCAGGAACATAAACTGAAAGTGCAAAATTTGTAAATTATGCTAAAAATCAAATCTTATCTTGATTGAACAAATACCTCAGCATAAAAATGCATTGTCATTTTTAATTTTTGTTTCCGGAACTTCGAAATTATCTACCGGTGACATAAAACTTGTTTCAAACTTCTACAAACTATATTTTGACTAAATGAAAAACTCATGAGAAATAGACTTAAGATTTAATGTTTCGTTTTAAGTGTAAGCATAATCTTTATGTTTCTAGACTTCCTGTGACTTTCTAAGAAGCCCAGCAAAAATTTTGAAAATTTTTTTTTCTATTTTGGAAAGAAATTGTTTCGATAAATATGTTACTAATCAATTTGACACAAGATTAAGAATATTTCGACCAATGTATTATTTTCAGTTTCTCAGAACCGTGCGAACAAAACCAGTGAAATGAGTGAATATTAAAATTCAGATCCAAACCTCTGCTTCTCGTTTCTAAAATGCATAGCTCGTATTTCTGTTGACCTGCTTGAATTCAGTTTTCCTGTGAAAAGTGATATTTCATTTTGTGGAGGTATAGGAAACATGTATAATATACGGAGTTCCGATCGATCCCTCGAACCTAATTTATTTACATCACTGTGAAATTAACAAAATGATCTTACAGCACTTTTGGAATTTGGATTTTTGGAAAATTACTTTGTTGCTATACAGTATGCTCTCTATTATTCGTGCGCGGATTATCCGGTTTGTGGATTATCCGTGCTCATTCCGCACTCACAAAAAATTTTTAAGAGAAACATTTTCACGCTTATCATACATGTAAAATCTATGCTGATGTTCGGTCGAGAGATTCATTCTGTGAAACTGGTGAGCAGTGACGGTTGGTTGGTTGGTTCGAGTTTCTTAGCGCAAAAGCCAATTTTGGCCATACTGCGCCACGCAAATGGTTAGCCGTGACGGCGGAGGCTAAAGAATAGAATTCTTTTTTCTTTTTCCCTCCACGTTTAATCTATACCGGTTCAACTCCTAATTTTCTGAGAAATGATTCATCCACTTCCTGCTAGCTCATTCTCGTACGAACGCGCTTCTACTTGACACGTCATTCTTTAACTCCTTCGTCTTTTTTCACTTTCGCATGTGTTCCTTTAGTTTTTGCGTCTTGTTTATCGTCAGTTAGTAGCGTGACATTTTTTGCCGGTAAAAATGAGTGGTGTGAAACGAAACGTTTTAAATGTTAAACAAAAATTAGAAATCCTTCAAAAACTTGATAATGAAGAATCAGCTAGTACTGATGCAGAAGATGTACTAAATGAGGAAAATACAATCTCACATTCTGCTGCTCTACAATCTGCGGAAACTTTGTTAGATTATATGGGACAAAGAGGATTTGATTACTGAGACATTACTGCAATTCGCAAAATATGTGTCGATATACGACAAAAGAGGAACAAACGGCAGAAGCAAAGACGCATTACAGATTGTTTAAGCAGTAAATGTTGAAAGGAAAATTTCCAGTTTGATGTTATACAGCATGCAAATGTAAGTAATATTTATATTTTTGTTCTGATGTTGATTTTTTCTTTAATAAAAAGGAGTTTTCGGATAATCCGTGTTTTTCAATTGTCCGTGCGATCCCTCCCGGTGATTAACCCGGATAATCGGGAGTGCACTGTATTTTTAAAAAAAATTAAAATAAACTATGAAAGGGAACTTTTGTTTCTGTAATATACAATTATAACTCCCACTTATCTTTACAACAATATTTAAATATCTTTTGCTCAATTCGGTAAAGCAATTTGCAGTCAATTTGTATAAATTGAAAGAAAAAAATTCTATTATTTTCAAATTGAAAGTGAATTACCAATTTCTTTCGCTACCATATGAATATTTTCTGGGAAAAAGGTGCTGCAACTTTTCTAGGTCAAACACGCGAGCATCGGTGATTAATAAATGAGTTTTTGAAAAATTACCTCAATCATTTTCTTTCATGCAACGGCTTCAACTGGTCGAGCATTTACAATTTTTGAACGAAGATTTTGAACGCGCCGAACGGTTCGAGAAATACACTTGCCGTTTAAAGAAATTTTTTCAGGTCAAACTAACCGTGAGCAGTAGAAAAGAAGAATACTTATTTCGATGGTTGTAGGATGGGAAACAAGGTGGGCTGTGCGTTTTTTTTAAGAATTACCTAATCAGAAGTATTATTAAATTCAATTCAATTATCCAGATTAGAAATGAAAGGATAATTAGATTTAAAATGAATGAGAACAACATTGGGAAAAAGCTCAAAAAGAATCAAGGACAAAATAATTTTTTGAAAAAGTAAACTTCAATCGCATAAAAGCTGCATGAAGATTTTTATTAACCAAATATTTACTGGACATGGAAATTTCAGAGCTCACATAGGGAGATTTTTTGGCAAACAATCTAAACTTCAATGTTAAATGACAGTAGGAGCTGCTGAATATCAAATCAAAGAATGTGAACGTTTGCGAAGTAAAAGAAGTAAATGGCCAGTTAATTAGGAAAAATAACTACTTATATTACTTATTGAAAAAACAAGCGTCATCTCTTTAGTAAAAGAAATAATATCTGAAGTTATCTCCAAAAACTGGACATGGGATAATTCTGTTTCTTTTCTGACCGTTATCGTTTTCCCCTGTTTACTACAACTTTCTATGCTATTATATTATAAATTTCTATTATAATTTTGTGCTATTATAACTTTTGCTTCTTTTAATCAATACATTAATTTTGATTATTCAGTTATGTATTTAGGCTTTTTATGGTTTCATATTTTTTTATACTCATTTTTTTCGAGTATATATTTTTGATTATTTTATTCATCTTTACTTTTAAAATTCTTTGATTCAAATTGATTCTTTAGAATGTTTCATCTTTATTCAGTCAGATATTTCTTTTTTCAGACAGTTATGTAAACTATTATTTCCTTTGGTTCCTAAATTGCTTTATAGTAAGAGAATTGATGTTAAGATTATATTATTTTGTCAATTTCTCTCCTGCAAACCATTTTGAAAAATTACTCATGTTACATTAGAAAAATTTTAATTTTCATTATTGTTATATTGATACTATGTAGCTGTTAATTGATAATTAATTATCAACCTTGATGTAACTTAAGAATGTTTGCCCTTTTCGTAACCTGTGAAGCCCTTCGTTTATTTCGGATGTGCTTCTTGTCAGTAGCCTCTCTTGTCATCCTCTTGGCTTTCACAATTGCGGAGTGTGCATGCTTACATTCTAGACGGGTGTCAACTCCAATGTCTAACAATTGTATTAAAGAGATTTATTGTTAAATTACATATTAAATAGTACCAAACACTTATTGTTATTATTTTATCAAGACGTTTTCAAGAAAAATCTATGGAGAAAACCCGAACTCCTTTCTCGTATAATTTAGTGCTATTAATAGTACAGTCTGTATTGCCTGAATGTATTCTAAAAAATTTGTAAAAATTAGATTAAAAAATTGTTGGTAACTAATCATACAAATATATTATTATTATTATGTTTTTTTAATTTTTAGAAGATGTAAAAATAATATGTCTAGTGCAATATTTGCAAAAGTTATCAAGAAAAAATGTCAAAATTTTGCTTAATGTTATATTAATTACAATTCTACTTAAAATTTAAAAAAAAAACTCTATATTGCACATTACCCCTCCACCCTTTCAAAATATTTTTGTGCTAAATTTATTTGCTGTAATACGAGAGGTCTGCCCTGCATAGAGCAAACTTACACGTACAGACATTCATATATTTTCAGCTTTTATTAGTAGATATAAATTTGCTGCAGCTATTTTTTAAATAAATTTTTGACACATCATGATTTGCTGTATTACCGAAGTAATTAATTAAAATGAAAATAATGGATTTAACGTAGTTATCTACGTGTCCTGGAGACTGGAACCTTTGTTTTTCGTTCATTACAATAATCAAAAATTTGAATTATCCTTCAAGGAAACTATGTTCATATTATATTTTTCGTCATATTAGTGCAATTTCTGTTTCTTAACTTGTCATGCTAAAACAAAAGTTTAGCAATAAAGGAAAAATACAATGCATTAACATTCATCCTTTCAAAAAAAGCGCAAATATTTTAGAGTTAACGAAGGTATTAGGCAGTTTGAAAGAATGTCATTTTTTGCGAAGTAATTTATAAAGTATTGTTTGAACAGATTTCTCTGAGGCTGGGCGCAACATTGCAATTATTAATCGGGCAAAAGTTGCATGGTGAAAGCCCATGGGCTCAAGTTAGAGCGCACATACGTACAACTTTGTAGTTCGGCAACTGAACAATCGTAAAACCGCAACGATCGTCTTTTGACTAAAAGTCGGACAATTATCGTAATGTACACTGTTTTGTACTGGATCACGCACACATGCTACTAAATAGTTGCCCTGCTCTGTTCATTCAAGGAGAGCAGGTCAGGACAAGCTCTGAAATTAGCGCATAAAATATCCGAAGATTTGCTTAACGGCGTTCTAAAGAGGCGTACGCTATTCTTAAAATAATTTAGTCTTAAAAATGGCTCGGATTATTACGCTTGATGTGGAATTATTGATTGAGTGTATAGAAAGAAGGCTTGCGCTATATTTATTATCAGTTATTACTTTTAAAATAAATAATAAATTTGCATACATTTAATAAGTGTTTCTCCATTTTTATTAACAATGCATGTGTTTTATTACATAATTTTTATTAGCCTAATTGGTCTTTTCTTAGTTGATATTTCAGATGCTTTGGAATCAATAATTTTAATTTTATCCCTTATATCATTTCTCTTTCTTTTCCAACATCCTTTTTCTCAACTAAGCAATGAATCAGATATCATTGAATAGGAATTTTTAAAGAATACAATGGAAACGCAATCATTTTATTTTAAACATAATTGATTGTTCCGAAATTTGAGTGAAAAGAAAATTTTGAGTTACTGAAAAAGCTGCATTTCGGTCAACTTAATGTAACTCATGCGACCTATGCTATAAGCACAAATGAAACATTTATATAATCAATATATTTCAATAATAGACAAAATATTTTATTTATAGTGATGTGCGCTTTTTCGAATGAGCTCGTGCTATTTAGAATCGTGTCGCATTCTGTGTTTTTTTTTGTATTTATTGTTTATTTACTAGATAATTTTGTTTTTATAATTTCTTTGCCTGATGTCTCTAACTTATCTCGAAACTTGCATTTATTTATTATGTTTGGGTATTTCTCGAATGTTCTTTGGATGTTATGAAACGGGAAGGACCGAATTAAGTACTCTAGGGGCCCCGTTTTCCCTACTCTAAGTTAAAAACCAGATAATTTTGCATTCGCTTTAATTTAATTTCTATATAAGTTGGAAATTTAAACAAATTGAATTATCAAAGTATTTAACTTCAGATCTCTTTCAAGAGAGTTGGTTCTTGTATACCGACTATAAAGAAATGTAAAATTAAAATTTAAAAGTAGTTTTATACAAAATTAGAAAAAAAATCGCGAAACATTTTTAACACAATTCAAGTGTTATTTAGTTATAGGATCGAGCATTTGTTAAATATAAAACAACATAATATGAAATTTGCAAAAAAGTAATTAATTAAGAATATGTTAAAATGATGTAGAAAATTTAAAATTAAATTTACATATATTGAAATTTTAATACTGAAAACGACTTAATCCATCGTAACGCATCTCTACGAATGTACTGTCACTGCTCGGCTACTTTACTCTGAAAAAACTTGTACGTTGATAAATTGTTCCGCGAACTATTTTTAAATTGAATATTGATAACAAATTCAAACTTTGTTAATTTCAAACTTCGGGATTCAAAATAAAAATTAGATGTATCCAAAAGTTCGAATTGAGAAAAATTGGGTTTAAAAACAAACACAACAAGAGACAAAGACAGTTTTTATTCTAAAAGAAGCAATCCGTCATCCTTTTCTGAATGGAGTAATTTGAAA
>BGPR01003269.1:0-33373 GCA_013235015.1 Araneus ventricosus | reverse complement strand
CAGAATCTTTATCTTTCACTTCTTTGATGCGAAAAACTTTCTCATCTCTAGACAATATAATATGATAATCGTAATCTGATGGTAAATCATCTAAACAATTTTCATTCTCTTCCATTTTAATTCCAGATTACTCACAGAAAATATCTATAAAATAATAGTCAAATTTAATTTAAATATATCTTATAATCTCAAAACTTATAAAGAGTGATTAACTCTTAATACATATTAGTTGATTTTTAGAAATTCACACCGAAAATTGTGTTTTGTGAAATATCCCCTCCCCCTCCAGGGCCGTAACAAGGGTGGGGGTAAGCAGGGCATGTTCCTCGGGCACAGATTACAAAGAGAGACAAATATAGAAGTCATTTGTGATAAAAGCAGGATTTGTCATTTTGGGGGGGGGGGGGGCAACAGACATGGTGTTTGCCCCGAGTGAAAGAAAATCCTGTTACGGTCCAGCCACACACGCAAACATACATATCCTCAAATTTTTTAGTTTTTAAATATATATTTTATTCTTAAATACAGAAATCAGTTAAAATTCATAATTTTTTAAAACTTTTATCCTACTTTTTCTTGATATTTATTAGAAGTTTCAGTCAAATAACCTATCGATTAAATAAATGAGATAAACTTTTGATATTCCCAGTATCTAAAGGTGAAGATCAACTGATCCCCACCTTTTACTGGGAGTGCCTACAAAACTGACCCTGAAGAGGAGAGAACATACGTATTTTCTCCCAAAACAGCCATACATTTTAAAATGGTTAATATTGAAAATTTATCTTATTAATTTAATTTGTTTCACCAATTGATTAAATTTTATTTTTCAACCTATCAATTGTTATGTATTATCAGCATGGCTTTACATTTACAGAACCTAGAAAGTATAATTTAGCTCTCATAGACTAATTATTCTTGAGCATTTTACAAGAACAAAAAATTAATTTAAACTATGTTTATTTTTAATAAGTTTTAAGTAAATAAACATTTTTTGGTGTCCCAGACTGCTTATTGAATTAATGATACTGATAGCTAAGTTATTATATTAATACAGTCAATTTAAAGTCCATAAAGGTGAATTTTCTTAAGTATATGGCTGTTAAATTATTGTTCTGAAAGCAAAAATCTGTACAAAAGGAATTCAGCATTGTAGCTAAACATGGAATCATATGAAAGAAAGGAATAAGAACTTATATAACATATGACCATGTAACAATAAAAGTAATTTATAATTTTTCTCAATATTTCTTGAAAGTATGAGATAATTTTTATAGAAATTTTAAAAATTACTTAATTTTTTCTAAATAGACGAAGAAGTAAAATGTGGGATAACTGCTTCCTCTTTTCTCTCCTAACTGCTTTCATTGTAAATAACTGTAATAAAAAGAATGTCTGCTTGCTCTAAAGAGTATCAAAATCACTTCCAAACATTAAATAACCTTACTTTATTATATTTTAATGGGAGATTGGTTCCCTTTAAATTTAAATCTCTGTATTGAACCATGTATTGCAATTTTAAACAAAGCTTCAGTTGTATGGAGTAATGATTTTTTACATTACATGATCTAAGTTTAATATTGAAAGAAATGTACAGCAAAAAAAAATATACAGCAGAAAATACATAGCAAAATTAAAAAAGTAACAAATTATGAGACTTAATAAAAACAACACATCATGTGTACATTATGTGATACTACAATACGTCAAGTCAGCTGTTTATTACATAAGAAAATTATGCCATAGCTATAAATTTTTAGAAGAATTATTCCAACAGACTGTCATAACAAATTACCAATAATCTTATATCACTTATTTAAAACTTTGTAAGAGCTTTTGCTTGCATAAAGAAAGACGGAAAGAGCTATAAATTTAGTTTTCCATGCGTTTAAAAATATATAGTTAATTCAATAAAATGACAGAAGTTGTTTTAACAAAAGAACAAAAATCCGGTTCAATTTAAAATAAAAATAAATTATCACTGGCGTAAATTAGAAGTTAAATGCCGATAAAAATAAAGGCAACTAAATGACAAATACTAAAATATAATATGAATGCATTAAACAGGAATGCATTTTTTAAACTAAACATGAAAAAAGTATATAATTCTTCGCTAAAGTAAATAATCTAATATGCACAAGTTAGAATAATATTCCAAATATATGAATACTTAACAATGTGCTAAACATGAGCAAGAATTAAAGTAGAAATGGAAGCTTTTCAAAACACAATGAAGAAAAAACTCAGTTTCGTACCAATCAAAGTAAACACGGAAACCCTAGCAGGCACAATGATCATCTTGTTGTGGTAAAAGACATTCCCATAGGCACCTACAGTGGGATTGGTTTTAATGCGCGCGGAACATCAAAACAAACTTACTATTGATGAATGCTTATGCCTAAACCATAGGTTATGAATGGTAAATTAGCTAAATAATAATTAGTTCTTTTTTGTTAGAATCATATTATTAGTAATTTGTTTCTTAACAGTTTATAGATAATAAATTTATTAGTGTGTGTGTTTGTTTTAAAGTTGAAAGATTTTAGAACATTTGTGTGTATGTGTGTCATTGTGTTTAAAATTATAATGTAAAAACATTTTAACCAATATTTTAATGTTATACTGTGGCTATTGAAAGGTAATGTATGTTTTTGAAGTTTACTTTGTATGTTTTATTCCGCAGAGAGAATGATTAATCATATGCATGCATGTTTTAATATACAGAGAGTAGTAATTATTCTAGCATGTAAATTTTGTTTTGTACTGAGAATAATAATTATTCCTAAGATACATACAATTTTAGCTTAGAATTTCACATAAGCTATTAAATTAAATTTTTGTTTTTAACGTTTATAGATACTAAATAAAAATTTTACAACCTTTGTCTGTATGTGTTTCTTAGTGTTTAAAACTATAATATTATGGGATACTGATAGATACTACCTTCAAATGTTGTTGTTAGATAAATCTGGTGCACTGGATTTTGATAATTTAAAAACTGTTATTGGAATATTGTGCGAGACTGCATCTTCATTTGCATTAGCGAAAAACAGCTTCAGAGTGAGATTACACAGATAATTTGAACAGAAAAATTTCAGATTTATGTGAAATAAGAATAAAAAGCGGGAAAAACCTCAAACTTGCTTCTTCGTTACAAAGTAATGTGGCCAGAAATCCCTGTGATTGAGTACCTTACTAATAAAATAGATGATACACCCATATCAGAGGCATACGAAAATGAATGTCTTGAAGGTGTGAAGCTTTTTAGACTATTTACATTGATATAAATATTTAAAATTAAAAGATAGGGTCAAAAATCCACATATTGACATGGAAATTAGCAAATATCCAGAATATGCCTGTTTTCAAGTAATATCACCCTTAAAAAATGAATGAAAGCGGAAAACAGCTTCAGAGTGAGATTACACAGATAATTTGAACAGAAAATTTAAGATTTATGTGAAATATAAGAATAAAAAGAGTGAAAGAAGTGACGTGGCAAGAAATCCTATGTTACTAAAGTTTACTTTTCATGTTTTATTCCACAGAGATAATGATTAATCAGATGTATGCATGTTTTATAGGGTGCTCAATTTTTTTTTTGCATGGGTGTATAAATTTTTTTAAACACAGAGAATAGTAATTATCCTAGCATGTATATTTTGCACCAAGAATGATATGGATTTTTTCAGTTTTAATACTTAACAGATATGAAGTTACTTTGGGTGGAGAGAATAACTATTATCCAAACCATATATCTGTTTTAGTTCATTTTTTTATCATTCGCTATTATTTGATAATTTGCGTTTTTATAGTTTATACATATTCAATTTCTTAATGTGTGTTTGTTGTTTTGTTCTGCACAGAATAATTATTCAAGATTTGGGTTTTTTTCATGCAATTCAATTCAATATTTTTTTAATATATAAATGGTTGTTTTTATTGACTAGATTCAAATGGTTATCATGAATTTATTTTTGTGTTTCATAAAATGTAATCAATTTTTTTTTACAAAAAAAAAACTGCATTTAGTTATTTTGAGTTTTAATATGTAAATTATTTTTAGCTGAGGGATTTAATTATTGTACTTCAAATTTTTCATTACTTATATTCTTTTCCACTACTTTGTTTTAAAGAATCTTTTTACTTGTCATTTTTAAACACTTAAACATAAGGAATTAACTCAAAGTTCATTATATGCAAACACATCTTATACATTTTCAATTTGTGTATGAACAATTAAAATTGGGTTTTACTAATTAACCTGTTGACTGTTTGTGTTTTCAAATTAATTTCTTTGTCCCTATTGCAATTCTTGCTTTCAGCTTACAAAAATTGAAATGTTGAAAATGTCAGCCTTAATTGCCTTATTACTATTAATACAAGATTGGTGAACCAGCTGGTCGCTGTAGGCGGCCAGTGTTTAATAATATTAAAAAATTGGTAAGAAGGAATTTATGGGAAGTTTACTTGAAATTAAAAGTTTCACAAATATATACTTGATACGAGTTGTACACAATACAAAACTTGAATATTGTAACTGCTCAGTATGAGGTAAAGATTGCGATTCTTGCATCCATTCTAGATTCAATGAAGAATTGACCGGAATCAGAGCTGAAGCTGAAATTTTAAATAAAGGATTTCCTAAAAGTTAAAAGTTTAAGAGAAAGCTAGAAAACGTCTAGACAATCACTTAAGCCAAACCATTGGGAATGAATATCCTTTATTTGAAGACAAGACTAATGAAGCAAAGCCTGATATTTAATGATACAAGCAGTATATAAAATGAAAAAGTTAATGTTATTAATAATCAACACTGTAGCAGCAGGAAATTTGATATTAATTTTGTTAAATTTGAAAAATATATTAAGACTTTAGAATTTTCTACAGAATAAGATTCTACCTCTTTCTCAATGGATTATCAAGTCCAAATATATATTATTTATGCCAACATGCACTAAACCCCAGTTATACTAATTGTTTATCATATAAATAAGCCGTATACAGTTACACAGAAAATTTAGTTAAAAAAATGGTTTAAATAAAATGTCAGGAACTCCTAAATAGCACTAATCTGAAATATCACTAACCAGCGGGAGTGGCCTCCCCTAAACTTTCTCGTATACTTTTCAAACACTTGTCATTTCCCTTCCCCCTGCGTTGATTAAAAGTTCGAACCAACTGTAACCCAGAATGCAATGACTATCAGAAAGTTTTTCATTGTTGATTATAGTGATAATAAAATATTGAGGTGAAGAATCATATTCAAAAAGATACGTATGTATTAAAACTTCGCAATATTTATTTTTTTATCAAACTCTCGAGCAATGCCAGTTTCGCGTGCGGAGAAGAAAACAGGAGAATAGCTTGCGCATGCGCAGAGATTGTTTCCAGCACGCAAGTAAAACGAGACGACCTAAATGTTTGCTTCCTTACAAAATCTCGCCGCCAGAATTGGTTTTTCGCAAACTGCCAAGTTTTCGAAGTGTCTCTTCTTTGCACAGGCATTTCTACTATTGCGCATGCGTATGGAGTTGAACAAGTATGCGATTATACAGACCGACAGACAATCAACCCTTTGACGGATTTGGCCCAAAATTTTATACGGACCTACATTCATGACGATAAAACTGTATATAAAATTTTATCCATCTGGCTTTTCAAGTTTTTGAGTTATAGCGTTCGCATGTTATCGAACATAAAGACAGACAGACTTCCCGTTGACGGATTTTATCCAAAATTTGATAGAAACCTACAAATTATGTTTAAAGACCACATACCAAATTTTATCCCCGTAGCTCTAATAGTTTGCGAGTTATCGTGTTCACAGACACACACACAGACAGACATAATTCCAAAATTGTGTTTTTCGGAATCAGGGAGGTCTAAAACGTGGAGATTCGTCAAAATCTCGAGTTCGAATTTTTTGACGATTACAATACTTTCTCTTTGTATACTTCGTATACGAGAAAGTAAAAATCACTCCAGAATTGGTTTTTGGCAAACTGCCAAGTTTCGGAGTGTCCCTTCCTTGCACAGGCATTGTCACCAGTAGGCATGCGCAGGGAGTTAGTTTCAAAACTGAACAAGTATGCGATTATACAGACCGACAGACAGTCAACCCTTTGACGGATTTGGACCAAAATTTTATACGGACCTACATTCATGACGATAAAACTGTGTATAAAATTTTATCCATCTTTCTTTTCAAGTTTTTGAGTTATAGCGTTCGCATGACCTCGAACATACAGACAGACAGACTTCCCGTTGAAGGATTTTGTCCAAAAATTGATAGAAACCTACAAATTATGTTTAAAAACCACATACCAAATTTCATCCCCGTAGCTCTAATAGTTTTCGAGTTATCGTGTTCACAGACACACACACAGACAGACATAATTCCAAAATTGTGTTTTTCGGAATCAGGGAGGTCTAAAACGTGGATTCGTCAAAATCTCGAGTTCGAATTTTTTGACGATTACAATACTTTCTCTTTGTATACTTCGTATACGAGAAAGTAAAAAAGGGGAAAGTCGGGGAGATTAGGGAACGTCTGGATGATCGCCAATGGTTATCGCCAAGTAGTAAACAAAGCGAGCGATAGCTCACGGGAAATGGAATGGGGTACTCTGTCGATTCTTCTCTTCGACTCTTATGCCTGTGGATCTCTTAGGTGTTAACCGGTTTTTTGCTTCCGCCTCAGCAAGTAGTTCTCAAATGTTATGCGGTTCTTTGCCTCCGCTGTAGTAAATAGTCCCAATTAATTAATTATTTAAAGCATAGGCGGTTCGTCCGGGGGGGCAAGGGGGGCAACTGCCCCCTCACTTGCAAAAGTAAAGGGGCCTTGCCCCCTCACTTTTCAAAGTTCAAAATTAACGATCCATCGAAAAATGGATCCCAAGCTGAAGCTTTGCTGAATAATATCGAAAGTTTCCAATTCATTTTTTGTCTACTTCTGATCCAAAGAATTTTGGAAACTACAGATACGCTTTCAAAAGCTTTGCAATCAAAATCGCTAATTTTTTTAATAGTTAAAGAACTGGTTATTGCAACAAAAGAATGTTTGCATGAATTCCGAAGTGAAGATTTTTTTGAAAAGTTGTGATATATGTTAACGATATTTGTGAAGCAAAATCGTTAACTTCTCCAAAACTTCCACGCTCTAGAAAGGTCTCTTCGGAAATAGGCGGCAGTTCCTTCAGCATGTCACAAAGTGTTAAATCGTTCTATTAAACGTGAATTGCTTTTCCAGTTATAGATGCTGCTTTAAACACAAACGAAAGGTTCAAAGAAAATGAGTTGGATATTTTTCAATCTCTAAAAGATGTAACATGTTCCCATTCATCAAAGATCATAAAAATTGCATCAGTTCAAAAAGTCTCTGAAACATATGATCTTGATATGGAAAAAAATAACGGGGGAGATACAAATTTTTCAGAAAATGTACAAAAAATACATCGACTCTTTGCCAGAAATATCCACGGAGATAACAGAACTGAGGAAAAGATGCAATTTTCTTGTTGAAAAGGAACTCTGTGATATACATATTTCCATACTTGACAAAACTAATCCGAATTCTCCTTGTGATACCTGTCTCAACTGCATCATGTGCGAGAAGTTTTTCATGCTTAAGATCTTTAAAATCATACCTTAGAAATAGTATGTGTCACGAGAGGCTTTCTGCACTTGCTGTTTTGAAGATCGAAAATACTGTAGATATTGACTTTACAAAGGTAATAGAGCAATTTGCGAAAAACAAAAATCGCAGGCCGTCTTTCTTCTAATTTATAATACGGATGTATATTGTATAACATAATATCAAATAAATAAATTTATAACTGACCTACTTTCTCTGTGTTTGGGAATACGCCGCTTTGTGACGACATCATTGATCGATTCACGAGTTTAAAGAAAGAAGAATTGACTTAACAGGTAAGCGTTTTATATTTTTCTCATGTTGTTATTTCATGAGAATTGAAATTGAACTTTGAATTGGAAGGAGGGAGTCTACGGTGGCCATCTGTTCCGATTTTTGAGGTCGTGTCGCGAATTTTTTAGAGAAGGTCATTTAATCAATAATGACGTTAAAATCCAATAATATAGTCCATTTTACAAAAAAAAAATCAGCGCTCCACCCACACACTCGCATCTCTTTTGACCCCCCACTTTTTTGGTGCACCAGCCGCCTATGATTTAAAGTAATCTTTATAAATTTGAATAAAAACATTAAGAAATATTCATTTCTCTTTAATTATATAATTAATATTTTTAACACAGTAATTTACTGCTAAAGAATTTTATTAAATAATATTTCTCTTATCAATTTTTAAAAGAAAAGAAAACGTTACTTTTTAAATTTTGTATCTTATTTTTTTCCCTGTATTGTTATAGCAATTTTTTTTTCTTTCTTTCTTTTCAACTTAGAAAGAAATTTCGATTGAAATATGACGTCACTGTATCCGAAGAATTTGAAAGTTTCAGAAATTATAATATGTACAAAATATTGCATAAAATGACACGAGAAATTTATTATTTAGAATTAGATAATTTTTTTCAGTTATGCCTATATTGATTTCAGATTACAATTTTTTTTCCGTCTCTCTTTTTAGAAATCGGGGATAATAAAATGCTTGAAAAAAATGAGGGGAAAAATTAAATATTTCTTAATATTAGAAGAAACAGTCTTGCATTATTTTAGTCTTGCATTATTTTTCTATTCTGAAGATGCATTTTCATGAAAAATGGAAGATAAAAATCTTTTATATACGTTTCCAGTGTGAATGTATTGTCAATTTCAGGTTCTGTGCATTTCTGAAGTTTTTAAATGTATTTAAAATAAAAGGTCTATATATATAGCCTTGTTACAGGATCGTCTACAAATAGCGATTTGACAGAATTTTTTTCGGCCCGGAATTGAGAGTCAACAACACACATGCATGTTTTCATTAAATCAATATATAATAAGTGACGTTATTTGTTATTGAAATTTAAAATAGGAAAAGTTTGTTAAGTGTTTCTGTAAGATATTATTCTTAACAAGCATAAGTTTCTTAAACACAGAAATTGAACAAATTCCATTCCATGTTGGTGTGGTGTGAAAGTTCCAAAGCAAGACCAAAAATAAATCTTGGTTCTTGCTTTAAAAAATACGGATATTTTATACGTGTTTTTAAAAACTATCTTTACTGCTGCTTAATCAAAGGAGAGAAAATATTCTCCTAAAAAAATTTTTTAATGGAAGTGCCGCTTCGATTCAGCGCAACCCGATTCAAAGTAATTCCTTATAAAGCTGAAAATTAGACGCAAAAATATGGCATAAATAGACATAAATAATACATCTAAACAGAAACAAACTCATTTATTTTCAAGTTGAAATTAAGAAAACAAAAAAAAATCGTCTTGTGAAATTAAAGGAACTTTTTTAGAGTCTCTTAATGCATCTGAAATGGGCTTTCTGAAGGAGCCTTTTGCAATAAAAATTGAAAGTAACAAGCTAATAAACATTGATAAATTCTACTAAAAAGTTCCAGAAAACTAATTAGTTAATAGCGAACTGGGGACTCCAAAATTCAACTGTCCAAAAATTCACAAGAAAGAAGGTCTTGAAAGTTTCTCCAATGATAGACAATGATTATGTCATGGACCTCATGGAATAAAAAAATTTCTGTACCTAATTTTTGGTAATATATGATCAACTTACAACAGAAAGCCATCTCAACTGAACTAATTTTGAAATTGAAGCTTAATTTTAGTCTTTAAAATTGAAAATCACGACCATCAAACTCTAAAGTACATTTATTTATTTTTTAAGTAGAGAAGAAAATGATTGAATTTCAGCTCAAAATATAGCAAGTTTTTGCATCGAATTACATCGTCAATGAATGACTTGATTTTACCTCATTCATTTTGAAATAAGATAAATCGCTGAACATACGATATAAGGGTATGAAAGGTTAAGAGGTTAATTTATGAACTCATTATATATACATGCTAATTTTTAAAAATTTTGTTTAGGAAATATATAATTAGTTCAATTTTTTATTGAGACACTTTTTTTTTTCTAAAATGGCATGTACTTGTTTTTCATAATAAAATTGCTCCTTATAACATCTAAATCTAATCGTAAAATCCGTTTAAAATTAAATTTTATTATGTAATTAGTAATATAGTATACTGTGCAGTGAAAAATTTATTTTCAATTATTAAACTAGAAAGATAAAAAAGTTTATCAAACTCAATAATTTATTCCTACTTAAAATAATGCTGTACTTGTAGAGTTTAAAATAAAGCAGACAAAAGCCTCCCCCCTTTTTTTGAAGAAATCTTAATATAAAATAAAATTCATTGTGGGTATGTATGCTCCACATCTCCTAAACCACTGGAAGGATTTGAACTAAACTTTGCACACTTATTATTTAAGACAAGAGAAAGATTTGAAAAGTCGATGACCTGTCAACTTTTCAAAGAGCAAAAATTAATTAACTAAAATTTTACTTTCTCAATGATACCAATTTCATATAGGTGAAATTTGTCCTTAAATTTTTAAAAATTTTATTAAAAAGTAATTGAATAAATGCAGACGATTTTGAAATAAAACAAATTTATAGATACTCTGTTGCTAGGCAAAAGTGAGACTTTGAACTGATCTACCGGTATTTTCTTATATTTTGTCAGTCAGCTTTTAGAAGCCCCAAATTTAGCTAAAATTTTAGGTAGTTAAAAATTAAACATGATTATGATGTTTTTCCTCGATATATTTTAAAATATCTCACAAAAACTCTTTTTACACCGTATTAAAGTTTTAAAAAAATTTGTTTTCAGTGGCAGGAATTTCATTTCTGTTCAATTTGTTGCTCTCATTTTATTAATTTTTCAAAAATTAAACAGTGTATAAAATTCACATTTAGTAACAATATTTTTTTTATTGTTGAAGAACAATAATGCATACGAAGAATTGTTGCTAAAGCATATAAACAGAATCCTGGAAGAACTCTAAAGAAAAGTTTAAAAGCATACGATTCAGAATTTATATCGGAACAATTATTGATATGGTTTATTTTAACGCTTTTTATTAATAAAAAATTAACTATTTAATTAATTGTCCCAAAACATACGTTAAACCTTCGCCTTTCTTATACTTCAATTATTTGTGAAAACATTTGTCTTGTGTCAAAATTACTTGGACCTGTTTCCATTTAGGGTAAAACCTCAAATGGTTTCTTCCAGGAAAGCAATGTGTTCAACCGTCACTCATCAAGATAAAAGTGGCAGGCATTCAAGGGTCCCTATAGTCCATCAGTCAGCCCCATATGAGCTTGACAATCCTTCTCTGTGGTTTTCACTTTTCAGGGCCTGCGAAATTTTATAACCTGGTCTTGGACAGTATTTATTATAAAATACTGCTCACATTTTAAATGGGAAAAAATGATTTTTCATTATTTGCACATTTAAAAAAATATTAACCCATTGATGCATTTTTTTAAATATTCTAAATATCTTAATTCCATTAATAAAATTTGAGAAACTCTCTTCTTTTTGGACTTGCTAAACAGAAATAAAGTCATCATTGTTGGACATGGCAATAATAAACATAAAAGAAAATTCAGAGGAGAAATTAAAAATATTATAAGTAAATTCCCATTTTTATAAAAACTTCCAATAGGATGGAATGTCCACTTAAATGGTGAAAAAAATTAAGATTTGCAAATTTAACAAGAAAATATCTTTCAGCTCCTGGAAGTACAGTTTTCTGAAGTTTGTAATATATATGTAAGAAACCAAACTAAACAAACTTCTTCCTGAAAATGCTTTTTTAGTTTCAATTAAAAATATATAAAAAAGTTCTTTTTTCATTTTTTGTATTAATTTTTTATTTAAATTTTATATAATTTGAAAAAGATAGGCAAATTAACTGTGTAGCCTTCGCGAAACCTGGCCAGTACAGCAATAAAAAAACCCCAAGGAAATGTCAAAAACGCGTTATTGTTTTTTAAATATGACTTACCTAAGCTATACCTGATTTTTCCTATCGTTCGTATTTTTCAAATAATTCGAAAATTAATGCATACTGACGTATTTGTACACGCTCGCAACTGACGTAATAGAACAAAATTAAAAAAAACAAAAAATACATGTAATGATTATAGAGGTATACTCTTTTACAAAAGATCCTCAATAACGTTCAGACTTAAAAATTTAATGCATTACGGTCGAATTTTGACCGCTGGGCGACCACTAGTTTTATTAATTTAAAACAATCTTTTCATACATAGGAAAGATTTTCTTTATTGTCTGAATTCCTTTTAAATGAAAATATTATATATAGAGAAGAGTCGACAAATTTGGCCGGGCGCTTAGAATGGACTGGTATCATAACTTCATTCTATTAAATATGTAGGCCATAAAACAGAAAATTATGTTGTTACAATGTATGTGTGGTGTATGAACTCATTTTTAAGAGAAAGCGATACATGTTTACAGTTAACAAACAACTATTTAAATTTAGGTATCGTCAATAAATTATTCTAACAAAACACAAAAAGCCATTACACTGTCGTAAAGTAAGTAGGAAAATATGTTATTACTAGCTGATAACCCGGCGTTGCTCGGGATTCATATTTTTTCATATCATCACAAAATATTAATAAAATAGGTTCTGTGAATAAAACACCAAATGACAAAAAAGAGAGAGAGAAAAGGATTTCTTTCGATGTGTATAAAAATTAAAACCTGAAGCATAATATTGCGCCATGGTCTACGCGCTTCATTTGCAAAGCAAACGCGTTTACGAAAACTTTTAAAAATTGCTAAAAATTAGGAAAGTCTCGCAGAAGTTTACCCTTATTAGAACAGGAAAATTTTGTACTTTACAATGATATAAAAATCCCAGTTCGACGATAAGAATAAATGCAGAAAGTAGGCAAAAAATGCCTGAATTTACCACTTAAAATTAAATAAATAAAAATCTGATTTGAATTTTTAAAAATATTAACTGCCCTAACGCCTTTTTGTGTTTATATATCAATGTCCCAAGTTTGATCTCGGTATGTCAAACGGACTGGTAGTGCATAAGGAACAAAACTATACGCAAAAAAATGCTTTATATATATATATTAATATCCTAAGATAGGAAATCTATTTGGCTACAACAGGGTTCGTACACATTTCCTTAAAAGAAAATCAAGGACTATCAAAGACTTTTAAGGAGTAAAAAAACCAAAAAATAAGGACCTATACATTGAATAAACTTAACGAATTGTCGCACACATTTTTAAATAAAATGTCTCATTTTTGCAAATTCAACCTATTAGATGATAAATTACATAGAAGATACATTACAAATTTAAGACAACAAAACTCCTAAAAATATGAGTTAATAAATTGATGAAAAAAAAACCCATGAAACTAGTAATCAAATTAAATATCTTTAATTACAAACTTTTTTTCATTCAATTTTACATCCAAGGTATTTATTTTAATTTCTTTTTCAGAAACTTTTTTTCTTGGTTCATGCGATTGAATAAATAAATTTATGTCCTTTGACTTTTCAGCCTCCTTAGCTAAACCATTTGCTTTCTCATTTGTTTGGTGTATGTCCGTTTGGAGGAACATTTTCTTTTGTTTTAAAAAATCTATTTCCTCCTCTAAAGTTTTTCGTTTCAGTTGTTTTGTTTCAGTCTTTTCTTTGGATCTTTCACTTTCTAAATACTGCATATATTTTGCTCTAGCTGAGGTGGCAGCCATCCTCATTTCTTTAGTAATTTTTAAGTCAAAAATAGCCCCAGACAGCTTAATAAATTCATGATTAACACGCTGGGAAATATACGAAGCATCTTTCAAATTTTCTATTTCCAGGGCCTTGTTCACCGGAAAACCTCATTGTCCATGTGACAGTTTTAATACCATTTTGATAATCTTCCAAACTTTTTCATAATGATTATTCTTAAAATAAGTTTGTAAAAAAGTATCAAGGGAATCACTCTTTGGTAAATTCAAATGAATTTGGAATTACAATATTTAACAGAAAATCTGCATAGAGTAACAAAATTTCGTCACAATCATTTTCCAAAACACATTTATTTTGCGAGAACACAATCAATACCTTTTTCATTTTTTTCTGTGCTTTTTCGGGATATCCAGCCATTACTCGTGGATCAATACAAATCGCAGGTCTTACTAGTGCGTAATTCACAGAACATTTCTGCATGAAATGTTTTATCATTGTTATGATGTTTTTCCGACTATCCTGTCTGAGTGTGAAAACATCCTTGTCTGCTAATTCCTTATTTTTTATCTTTTCTTTTATTAGTTGCTCTACAGCAAATCCTAAATACGCTTAACTTTTATAATTCTACAAGTTTGGGTCACTGAAGTTGAATTTGCATAAAGTCTCAGGTCTTTCACTCTCTGGTTTCAAGATTTTGAATGCAATCATTAACAACTTTTAAAAACATCACTGGCAAAAAATGGAAGTAAATGTTTATCACTGATACTGTTCTAAAAATGGTAACAGCACTTTTGACAATCATTCCTAGGGAACCATGGACCAATAAAGGACATCTGTAACTCCTCCCTTATTTCCTAAAGGGTATGCGATGGATATGGATTCGTAGAACGAGAGCAGTGTCGTCGTCCCTCCCCCATTCCGCGAAAGCCATGTCGTCCGAGATTAGAGCCGCCGAGAAGGAGGAATTAGAAAAACGATAATCGGTGAAATTTTAAATTTTTTAATAATGGCAGAGTAAAAAGTAAGGACTTTCAAGGACTTTTTAAAAATGGGGCATAAAAATAAGGATTTGTAAGGACTTTTATGGACTAAATGTAAAAGTAAGGACGCGTACGAACCCTGTACAATTTATTATAAAAATTTTATTAAAACAGTTTAAAAATAAGTTTTGGGGGTCTGTTGTCCAAAAGTTGCCTAAATCAATCAACAGCAATGGGAGGGGGGCGTAGCACACGGCCTCTGGGGGCCACAATCTACGACACATAATATTTAGTCAAAGTTCAACATAATAAGAGATGAGATTAACCTGAGTAAAAATTTTACATGGTAAGTGATTAAAAGAGTATTGAGAAATTACGAAGAAAGGGTGGGGAAATATAGAATAAAAGGAAAGAAATTTAGAGAGAGAGAGCAAATTAATACCTAATAAGTAGTGCTGTTGAGATTTCACATGCCCGGATTGGTAGGGGAGTCAGGGAAGGAGGTAGCTGCCGTCAGCGAACTTAATCGCTCACCAGAGCGTTCAGGATGATAAGGATTTTATCCTGTTTCGTTTTGGCCTTTTTGCAGAGTCTAATTGCTTCCAGCAAGGTGGGGAATTCTCCAAGGGTTGATTTTAAGTCTTTTATTGCTTGTAGAGATTCTTTTATGTCTGGGATGTCCTGCGAGGTGCTTGGGTGTTCTTCGGCCGTTCGTCTTGGTGTTTTTTCCGTTTTTCCAGCTGCAATGTCTGCGTATGATCTGTTGGTCCATTTCGATGCACGTTTAGCAATGACTGGGAAAGCTTTACAGCCTTTCTATGCTGCAATGTGCTCTGATTCGCCGCAATTTACGCATTTTGGTACAGGTAGTTTTTCTTTAATACTGCATTCCCTTGTGGCGTGTTCGCCTCCACATTTGATGCATTTTGGCTTCAGGTGACAATTCCTGGCTGCGTGGTAGAAGCCTGAACAGTTGTTGCAGATAATTGCTTTTCCCTTCCTTCTGTAGGTTTCGATTTTCGTCCGAAAGTAACAGATGTTTCTTTCATTGAAAATGTTCTTGTAGTTTCCAATTTTCTTTATTTCCAGCAGGAACATTGGGAGGAGCTTTTTCAGTTTGTAATTCCTCATTTGAGAAATTCTGTTGATTACATATCCTCTGCTTGCTAAGTTGCCTAAATTGGTCAGCTTAAATTAATGGGATTATTTTTAACGTTGGACTACGTTCCTCCCGTTGGGGTCTCGCGAAGGAATTTGATTCACACGCCAAAACACCACAGAAAACTTTGTATGGGAGATCCTCTATATATCGGTAACTACATATGTTAAAAACATAACTAAAGTCTTATTTTAGAGATAAAGGGTAACAACAAAAGTTCAAAAAGAAAAAAAAAAATGAAAATCGGAATATAGTTCAGCGACTACTGAGTCGCAAAATTTGCCCAAAATGCGCATGAATTAAATTATGTATGTTACTTTTCATATAATCGACCGACCCTACACAGAATTGTAACATATCCACGCACGATTGAAGAATTCAAAACAAAAGAATTGATATTGTAATATATTTCATTAAGAAATGAAACAATTTTCATTGTAAGCTTAGTTTCATTTTATTTTGCCAATTTTCTATACATTAGTGTTTCAGAGAAACAAAAGAGAATTGAGAGTAACTTCGAGAAACAAAAGAGAATTTAGAGTAAATTCAAGAAACGAAAGAGAATCACGAGCAACTTCGAGAAACAAAAGAGAATTGCGAGTAAGAAAGAGAAACCGAGAAACAAAAGATAGAAGAAACAGTGATATAGAAAATCATTTAATAACTTTATTCGAGTATTTAGTTAAAGATAAAATTAAAAACTTTTCAATTACAAATTCAGATTATTTTCGCTTTAGATAAGTCCGTTTTATGTGAAGCAACACGACGGCTATTTATAGCCCAGCCTCATAATTTTGAACTGTGGTCAGATTTCTAGGACAACACCTGAGCCAGCACCCACGACTCTTAACTTCTGTTCCACACCAGCAGGAACCAGTGCCGAATTATCAATTTGATAAGGCAAATTGGGGAACTGTCTGGAGGTCCCAGAACCTAGGGAGCCTAAAAGCCGATTTTTCTTTCATAATTTTAGGTATTTTTTTTTTTGCTTCCGTTTAATTTAGAATAGCCATGCACTTGAACTTCTATTCAAGCATCTTTTAAATTTAAGAACATTAATCTTAGGATTTTTTTTTCATGTTTCCAAATACACTTGCTGATCAATATGACCTTTTTTGCAGTTGGCTGACTGACTCACAAATCACCAGCTCTGACTTTATGTTAGGATATTTGAATTGAGATATTTTTTTTCTTATTTTCTCCCATTTTATTTAAAATTGCTTTTAAACGAAAATTATTATTTTTTAACAAGCAAATGGATACGTGAAAGGTGATCTGCAAGTAATTGTTTTGTTATTTCAGTTGGTCATAATATTTTTACTAGAAAACGGCTTACATAGAAATTAAATAAAAATCAATAAAAAAATATCTGGTTTCGGAAGTTTAGAATGGAAAGGGGCCCCAAACACTTAAATTGTCTATAGGTCTCAACAGGGCTTAATCTGGCGGGAGGACGATTAAAAATTCAAAAGTCGACTCTGTTGAGAATTCAAATAGATTTAAAATGTGCGATTTTGCAGATCTCGTCACCTAGTGGGAAAAAAATTTGTTAAAACAAAGCAAAGTAGCTATTTGATACATTGCATTCGTTAATATTCGATCATAAAATCATTTATATGCACACAAATTTTTTAAATCTTTTGTTGCACCATAAATTTTTTTGTACAGATAGTAATTAATATTTTAGTTTCATTTTCATGAGTTTATCTTTAAGAAAATTCTGCAAAAATGTTATGGTTAAATATTTGGAATTTTTTTTAAAAACCTTATATATATATTCAATAAACTACCGAAATTTCGTTTCCATTTGTCTTAATTGCGTCTTGAAATCTGATAATTATGCAGGTTAAAAGCAATTAAATTTTCTTGCGTTACAAACTGTATTTCTACAAATTATAGACGCTTTTTTTTATATGACTGCGTTGAAAAATATCTATACAATTAATAAAAAGTAGTAGTGACTCAAAACTATTTTTCTGAAATCTCGGAAATGTGTTTCTGGACTATCTTAAAAGTAAATTAACTCTTTTTCAATTGAACAAGCTAAATAGTGTTCTTAACTTATTTATGAAGGGATTTAACAGCAGATGGAATATTTACCGTCGGAATTATAATTTTTTAAAAACGAAAATACAATTGATTGATGGTTTTATAGCTATATAAAAAAAATCCGGTTCATTTATTGCCACCTTATGGTATCGTTCAATCTCCCAGTATTGAAACATTAACAGAAACAAAAGAAAATGAGTATTTTTCGTTATAGTAAATCTATTAACTCTCACGTTATTAATACTATAATACACAAGTTAACTATAAGTCCATTATATTTCCAAGAACTTGAAGGTTCAGGTTCAGACACTATAGCATTTTATTAAAATTCTTAGCATCTTCGCTGTTTTTATTACTGAATGAAAAACAATTTTCATTATAATAATTATTTTTGTTGAATGGAATAAAAGTGATCCAAAGAATGTAAGTCTCATAATTAATTTCAGAAATAGAAAATATTATTGTTACAGTCATGGAAAGTCGCTTCCCAGCAATGCAGGTCTTATGGTTGGGAAGAGGGTTTTACAAGGTGAAGCATGGAGTGACCTCAGCGACTCTTGTGGCACGCATGACCTTGGCGACAAATTTGGCGACCTTGGCGACAAATAGATTATTCTCGAAAATGCAACCCTTTTCTCGATATTTCTATTAGGGTCCGAGATCTAGTATTTTCATGAAAATTCTATGTGACGTCACGGCCTAACGGGGAGAGTATATAAGGCCGCGTTTGGACCACAACAGCGTCTTTTATCGACTGGTTACTTCTCTTTGAAGCGCGAACGTCTTCGGAGTTCTATCCGCTGTGTGAGCTAATCAGCTGGTGAGCTGAGCTGCTATTGTCTTTACTAGTTATTTGCTGACTGTTTGTGCTGTTAGATATCAAAGTGCTGTTAGATATCAACTGTCATTACCTGTGAATTGTTGTCTATTTACATTGGTAATCTGTGCAAGGACTATTGTTTCCTGTACCTGTGTTACGTGTTTTCCTGCATATTTTATAAATAAACCTTCATTCTCCATTATCCTGCGTGTTGGTCTGTTTATACCATACACCACAGAGAGAACTTTTGCAACATTATTTTTAAAAAAAATCGTATTTACTCCATTAAAAATAAAATTCGTTGAATTCTTCACTCTCGATTCTTTCATCTGTCATTTAAATAGAAAACAGGGAAATTCTTTAATAAATATTTACATTTTGGATTAAAATATATGAAATATCAAATTCTACAGACGATTTTGCATTAAATATATAGTACTGCAATTAACTTTCATCTTAAGAAATAAAAAAATTACTAATGCAGACGTGATTATCATATATTATAAGAAAAGTTTATTTTGACAGAATTTAATTCATTTGATGTACAAATGAAATTCACTTGTTTCATCTTATGCACGAAAAAGAATTCGCGTACTCTCCTTAAAAACCAGAAGTTTACTACCAAAGCTCTATTTTCATGTAAGGTCGTAAAAAAAATTCCACTACTCCCTGAAGAAAAGGGTTTTCCACACCCCGGGCATTTGCCTCGTCGAGGAATTCTTGGAAGGGGGCGGGGGATTCTCAATCAATGTCATCCATTTCCATTTGGCGGGAAAGCTTGTGTACCATGGCATGTCGTGTCGAGTGGATGGCCGATGCGAGTCAGAGCTTGATAGTGGCCTCGCTCGTTTACTTAAAAAGATATTAACTAGATTCAGTTTTTAGGAAAGCTATTCTCTGAAGGATTCTTCTCCTAACTTTGTCACCATATGTAGAATATTGTCACTCTTATTTGAACATTTTGTTTTGCGATTCGACACCTATAATACTAAAAGTTGGGGACGAGGAAAAGATTCGCCAGTCCATTGTGTAGTGTACTTACGGAAATATTAATTTTTTTAGGATAATCATCTTCTGTTAAAGATAACTTATAAAACAAAGTTCTATTAATTTCATTATTATCGAGGAGAACTCTTTTTATCTCTTCCTAGTTTTTTTTTTATCTCTTATTCCCAGTTTTTTTTTCTTAAATCTCTTCCTGAATTTTGCTTTTTTTTTTAGTTATCCATTTTTTCACTGCTTATTATTATACTAGCTGCATGGCCCGGCGTTGCACGGGCAATCTTGAATAATGGGATATTCCCGGGCGGAGAGAAGTGAGATCACGTGAGGCCTTGGGATCCATATTTTCATATGCCCGGCTCCATTTTTTTTTCAACAAATATTGTCACTTACTTTCGCCAACAAATGTAAATATTCTTTCAAATCTAGTCTTTTTATTACTAATTTTCATATGCCCGCCTCCGGTTTATTTTTTTTACACATATTGTAACTAACGTAAACGTTACGTTCCCCCCAAAACTTAAAAAAATCCTTTGAATCCTATATTGTTTAATTAAAATTTTTAAATCCAACCTTTTAATTAGCTTATAGTTAATAACCCAGCATTTCTCGGAATCCACATTTTTTCATATGCCCGCCTCTGTTTTTCCCCTACAAATATTGTCACTAAGCTTACCCAACAAATGTAAATCGGTTTTGAATCCTCTCTTGTTGGATTAAAACTTTCAGTTCTAGCCTTTTTATTACCTTAAAGCAGTTTGGTTTGAATGAAAATGCGAGAATTCTTATGCTTATAAATTAAAACAGATTAGCATGATATTTGTTTTGCAAAAGAAAAAATAAAACGAATAAAAATGAAAAAAAAAAAAACGGATAAAAATGAATAAATATTTTCCCCCAACAAACGTAATGTTGCGAACCACCGTATGACAAAAAAAAGAAAGAAAAATGCAGGAAAACGATTTTTTTCAGTTGTTAATAAATTCAAACACAGAAGATCGCTCAAAAGGAAATACCAACTTCCGTTAAATAAATAAAAAAATGCAACACCGGATGCGAAAACTAATAATAGGGGAAAAAAGAATCCGCCGTGACAATTCAATCATTTTGACGTTTTTAATTAATATCTTTTTAACTAATTGTAATTTCGGATTTTAAATGGCCGAAATGGGTTCCTTGGATTATTCCCCATCTTTTGATGCTTTCCGCGTGCTTCTCCGTTCAGTGGTTCGTGAGGAGATAGCCGGACATACATACATACATACGTTTGTTTACCTTCGAATTTTAATAGGATAGATTTTTGTACTCCGTTTTCAAAATGCGTAAAGCATCCTCGCTTGAGGTTCAGGAAATTGGTCATTTAAATTTACTTTTGGTAGAGATCAATCGAAAAAACATAGATTAAAATTCAGTACATTTAAATAACTAATTACTAAATAAATCGTGCAAGAGAGTGCCTTTCTCCTTTTACCTCCTGGTTCATTGTATTTATTTATTTGTTTGTATTTGCATTATATATTATCTCTTACAGTTTTTTACAGGCTTTATTCAGCTTTCGCTTACGGCCGAGACCCAGTTTTGCAGAAACAGGTAAAAATTGTCTGCTCGTTCGTACGGCGTAGTGCAAAAATATTTGATGAGCAGTTAGCTCTATGTTTGAATTCAAAAATAATAATTTTTTTGCAGTGCTTAAAATTATTCTGCTAGTTTTGCTATTAGCAAATAAACATTTATTTACAGTGGTTTTTAAAATATATGTACTGAAACCATAAACTTTTGTAAGGAAAATATTTTAATATCTTTTTATCTTTAAAAATTTTTTTAAGTAAATTTTTTTCTACTGAAAAATTCAAAGTATATTTAATTATATGCAATTTAAAAATATATAATATTTAATTTTTAAATATTTGCTGGACTTAAATTATAAACAATTCCTATTGGAAAAATAATTTTTTGAAGGATGTAAATCCAACCAAACCCATAAGTTAAAATACTTTTTAATCACATGGCATTTAGTTTATAACATAGAGTAAAATTCATTGTGTGAAGGAAAAAGTCTGTTAATATGTTGCTTTTAAATATCATTATGTTTTTTTTTTCTGGTTCCACAGTATTATTCTAATTTTGGGACAAAATAAAGTGTTTAAAACATGACTCATGATGTTACTGATAAATGAAGCCGTCAGAGTGCAGATGGCTTGTAAATGTTAATATTAAAGTAATTAAAGGATACCTACAAACTGTCAAGGAACAGTGTTTTATTTCCAAGATCCATATGTTTTTGTGACCACTTTCACTTAATCATCTACAGGAAGAAAATTTTTGAATTTAGTAGTATCTCAAAATGTCTTCCCCTGTAAAGACTAGTTATTTTGTTTGAATTTTATATAACTTCTAATATATTATTATCGAGGAGAACTCTTTTTATCTCTTCCTAGATTTTTTTATCTCTTATTCCCAGTTTTTTAAAAATCTCTTCCTGAATTTTGTATATTTTTTTAGTTATCCATTTTTTCACTGCTTATTATTATATTTTTGTACTTCCTTTTCAAAATGCGTAAAGCATCCTCGCTTGAAGTTCAGGAAATTGGTCACTTAAATTTACTTTTGGTAGAGATCAATCGAAAAAACATAGATTAAAATCAGGGCCGTACCGAGGGGGTGGCGAGATTGGCCCCCGCCAATGGCGCAGGCAGAATGGGGGCGCAAAAATGACCATTTAAAAAACTTAGTATAAGAATTAGATTGGTACGATCTACTGTGCAAATAAAAAAGAATTTGAGAATAAGTCTTCAGTGACTTACTAAACTTCACGGAAATGACTAGTTGTTTTGTCCAGTGGTCAAGTTGCCAGCTTGTCTGGCTTTGACTCCCTTGCAGAGAGAGAAAAAGGACCTGCTCCTTTTCTTGGAACAAACTAGCAAGTATCTTTATTTTACAAACTGATGCGGCAATGAGCACTTTGAGTTTCTTGCTGCTGCAGGAAAAAAGGGCCCCTCCAGCAAGGCGAAGGGCCCTTCTTTGACCATGGGTGTGGTTCTTGCCTAGAGATGGCAAAACAACATGCTTTTTCTTCTTTTTTTGCATCGCATTTTACAGTCGTAAAAGAGATGGACAAGGGGACTCGCCTGCCTTAAGAATCTGATAACAGAGGAAGGAGGGTAAAAAATTCACGTAATTTGACTATTAAAAACTCAAAAGGAAAAGGGGAATTTTCTTAGAGTTTTATGTTTCAGGGTGGGGAGGTCTTATTTTATCTTATTTACTACAGTGTAGGAAGGGATAAAGGGGCCTCCTTATTGGACGAGTGGTCCTTTGGTGTTGCTTTAGTGGCAAGTAATACGAAGGAAATGTTGCATTTCTGTTTTTGTTTCATCAGAGAGTGGGCGCATAAAGAAATACTTGGACATTTTCATTCTTTTCTGAGGAGATAAATTAGTTTTAAAGAGGTGAGCTCAAATTATTTCTTTATTTTTAAATTGGTTTGGTTGCATTAAATTCTAGCCGCCTTCTACTGCCAACTGATTCGCCCATTTTATTAATTATATATTATTTATGCCACCCAATTTTAAAAACATCAAATTATTTCATTATTCGCAAGCTAATTTGAAATAAATTTTCAGGCAATATGTTTTGCTCTAATAAAATTAATGACTTTGATTTTTACATTCAATTGTTAAAAAATCTTAGGCAGAATGGCTCTTTAATGTCATTAAATTCAATGAAAATTAATTTTTATTTCGATCATGCAAAATTCAGATTTGAATTACATTTATTACACTTTATTTATCTGACTATAACTTGAATGTTTTACCTAATTATTACAAATAAACAGATGATATGGTTTCCATTGAAGATTAACTGCTCTAAGTGAAAAAATAGATCACAGCTAAAAAGTAGATCTATCAAAATAATATAGTAAATATATTAAAAAGTAAATTTATTTCAAGAAGCAAAGAATTAACAAAAAGTAGACTAAAAAAACTGGAAAAGCAACGAAAATGGCAGCATTTCATTACAATAAAAGGTTTTTTTATTATAATAATCAAAATAAATTTCTATATCACGTTTTTTAACATAAGAGAAAGATTAAATTAAACATTAAGAGAAATATTAAATTAAAGATTTGCTGAATCAGTGAAATTGGTTTGATTTTCAATCCAGCATTGTTGTAAATTATACATAAAAATATTTTTTTAAAAAATTGTCAAATTTAAGAAAAAATTACACGACAACTAGACTGTTATCATTTGAAAGATAATTTTTTTTTGAAAAATAAGACGGTGTAGAAATTATTTTTAAATGATAATATTTCCGGCTATTATCGCTGCACCCCCCAAAAAAAATCTTTCTTAAGTTTCAATTAATCAAAGTTTTAAAAACTCACTGAGGTGTACTTTGCCACCCTTCATGGTAGGTTTGTACCAAATTTGGCAACTCTAGGCTCAACGGTCTGTCTTATAGAACGCCAACAGACAGTCACCTATGCATACATGCGCTTTTATTAGTAGTCAAAGTATGCATACAAAAGCATGATTACAAGAAAAATATAAAATTAATATTATAGTATTTCGTGTTAGAGTTTATTGCATAAAAAAATCTAATGCAACTATTCTACATCAAATTCATGATATCCTTGATTTTACTTGCCTTGATAATTGTAACTGATTTAAACATTAAATTTTACTTTGCAATAATGAATATAAAGATTAATGTTATTTGTCTTTTAATAAAATCACCATTTTTGCTTGATATTGATGAAATTTGCTGAATATGCTCTTCAAAACAAGAGTAGAATCACTATCAACTTTTCAAAGCTGAGAAGATAATTAAAATTTCAGTTAATAAAAAAGTAGGCAAGATTTTCCTGTCTTTTCGAAAGTATTTTTCAAAAATATCATTTAAAAAAAATGACTTTTTACATTATTTTAAAATTTAAAAAGAATATCTTGCCAATTTAATAACTGCACATTTTTTTAATTTAAAGAAATTTAAAAAATGTATGATTTGCAACAATACTTTTTAATTTTAAAATGACAAACTAATTTCCTTATTTAATCAGATTATCACTAATTTCCTTATTTTTTTTTTTTATATAATCGCATATTTAATCACATGATCCCAACATGGCGAAGTTCACGAATGAGAAGCTGCCGGATAAGTAAGCAGGTTCTCGTACTCTTGGTGGATACAGTAATGGTGGTGTGACTCTTAGGGCCCATCTCCGATGACGGGTCGTACCCCGGTAAAATGGGGGCTCGTCGCATGTTCCGCTCGTAATGAGGGCTATTATGCTGGGACCACAGTACCCTATGAAGTCGTGGCGGCCGGTCATGACGAAAACTAACAATTACTCAATTACTAGATATCAATCTACTTGCTCCTTTTTCTTATTCTGTAAATAATAGGCTTTCGAACTCGTAAGATTTTCATTTTTCAAACGAACCTGATGAAACGAAATTCTAGAATATTCTTATATATTGTGTTTTACGCCATCACCAAAATCACTTTTGAGTATCCCTAACTTGTCCCCCGCATACCCCCAGGGGTACGCGTACCACAGGTTGGGAACCTCTGATCTAGAAAAAGTCATTTGATATTAATATTATTTTAATTCAGCTCGCATATCAACTCTTAATTTCAGCTCTAATTTCTTTTATTTCTAATTAGTAATTTATGTGCTATACACTATATATAGTGCGAAGCAAATAAATTCTCTTCTTTATTATGCATAACACAAAAGCCAGTGTTCAATAGCTGCAATAAGATAGAGATTTGTTTTATTTTCTGTCTTTTAGAAAATATGTGCAATTTGTAATTTATTTGATGATATATTTATTTTGTTGTGTACAGTATTTTTCATTGAATATAGTTCATTAAAGTATTTTTTTAAGAATACGTCATTTTTATTCAACCTATTTAATAAATCACAAAATATGCTAAATTTGTGTATAAAAATATTTGCAGGAGTGTAGTTTTTTTCGGGTAGGGGTTTTATAGAAGGGATGGAAAATTAATGAAAATGTGTCACGTAAGGTGGGCGCAGCTTTGCCAGTTCCGCCAAGGGCGCAGGATCACCTCGGTACGGCTCTGATTAAAATGCAGTACATTTAAATAACTAATTATAAATAAATCGTGCAAGAGGGTCCTTTCTCCTTTTACCTCCTGCTTCATTGTATTTATTTATTTGTTTGTATTTGCATTATATATTATCTCTTGCAGTTTTTTACAGGAACAGGTAAAAATTGTCTGCTCGTTCGTATGGCGGAGTGATACATCGCAAAGCTATGCATGTATCAATGCGCATTTAGCATTACGCAGGGTTTGCCAGAGCTGTGCGCCGATTAGCAGTAGGGAGGTTTGGCGACCTCCCAACGTAAACAAATTGGCGACAACGAAATCATCCAGACGTTCCCTAAACTCCCCGGAAAGTCATATAAATAGTTTATTATTTATACGCATTCTTTTCTTTTTGGCGATTACTCGCCAAACCTTGTGATCTTGACTCTTTTTCTTCCTCCATTACTTTTGGCGATTTTTTAACGGCTGGCGCGATTAGGGCAAGTTTGGCGACGAGACCGCACAGGATTTTAAAGTATTACCCGTAACGCAATTAAAAAGCACAAGAAATAAAATATTTAAAATAAACTTGATAAAATTCATCATTTATTACTTAACCATAATTAAAATTTTATTAAGGATATTTTAAATACACTATGAATATTATAGCAAATACTTACGGCGCTATTCACCAAACAGCGTGTTAGCATCGGAATCGAGTAATCCGTGACCGAGCGTTGATTCTGGATTTCGTGAAATTCTTATTCCCGAACAAGAGTTACTCGATCTCTCGGTGTCGGAGCCTACGTAGGACACGCCCCACTCTGTGACGTAGGGTACCAGTTATTCCTGCCCCCATCATTTTCAAAGTAGATTTGCATTGGTCCAAATATGTCACATGATCAGGGTTGCCATATTGGCCTTCTTAAGGCCAAATTATGAAAATTTGGCCTTTTATCAAAGCCCTTGGCCTTAGGAATTTTCGTTTGGCCTTAAATTAATTTTGGCCTTTTTTTGGCTTTATTTTCGTTAATGACTTTTAGAATAATTTTTTATTACTTATTCTATTGTTTTTTAACAAATTTTTGACATTAACATTTCAAATGATATATAACGAGCTGTCAAACGAAATAGCTCCTGAATAGAACAAGGATGTTTTAAATTTCTTTCACATAAATTTTAGTTTAATAATAGAACATTGAACATATGCCTATCAAGTGGGATTCGTTTTCATGAAGGATAACTGTTTTTCTAATAGCAAATGACGTTTTCAATCAATTTGTCAAGTTTGGCCTCTTTTGGCCTTATTTTTAAGAGGGTTTGGCCTTATTTTGCGATTTTGATCTGGCAACCCTGCACATGATTATCAGCTGATTTTAGCGCCTTCTAATGTTTGTTTTGACTGTCATGCAACTTTTGAATATTTTTGTTGCCTGAATTTAGGATTCTCGAAATAAAATTTTTATAAAATTGTTATTCTTATCTCCATACGTTTTCAGCACATATGGATAAGATTTGATTTTCAGATGTTAGTATAATTGTATCGAAATGGAGATTTATAGTGACAATCCCATATAAATACTTGTATATTTCTGTGTCTTGATACATTATTAAGCAAGTAGGTTTTAAATTTTCATAGTATGCTGCAATAAAAAAAATATTGGTATTTAGATGTACATTAGTGAATATTTGTATAGTAAATAGTTTCCAAATAAATCCAGCTTTTACTAAAGCCTATGTAACAATATTCCTTAAACAAATTGCAAAACTATTTCATTAACAAATATATAGATTGAAAATATTGGAAAGAAGAACCTGTAAACTGCTCATGTGTAAACAAAAATCAGACTAAACGTTTCTGAAAAATGGAAGAATTTTTATGAACACCAATACCTAATAAAACAAATAATCATTCAATCCATTTATTATTAATAAAATGCTATTGCGCTAGAGATATTTTTTGTAAGAACTTCCTTCTCTCTTTATTTTAAAAAAATTAACACAAGTATTTTATTACATTTACATATTTAAAACTTGTTACTTGTTGTAAACATTGAATTTAGCAAATTTTGATTTTCAACTGAATGAATTACTGACTAGTAACTGTTCAGAACATAAGCATAATAGTCTTGACAAATCCAAATAAGTGTAATGAAATAAATTATTGATATTATTTGTAAGTATTTTAGAATTAATATCTTTACATGAAATGTATGCTTAATTGATGGATTTCAGATATTATAAACTGTCCAAATAATCAGATAGATAGCAATTGTTTTAAACATTTCTATCACAATTAAAATGCAGATTTGCTTTTCTCAATATCTTCATTATTTGAGAATAAAATGAGGTATTCATTTTTTGATAAGTTGGTATTAACATTCTATTAGTACCTGCATAATATCTGCTGTGTTTCATAGCAAATAAATTGCTATGAAACACAGCATGCTTCAAGTTTATATTCATTAACAAGAGTAATTTAATGTTCTTTACTACTTATTTTATTATTACAACTCGTTACTTTATGAATTCAATAAACAAAATTTAAAAAGAAATTAACAAACATACAACAATTGTTAAAATATAGCAATTTTCTTGGTTTTACCAACAAATTGTTAGAATATTTTTTATTTTGTGTACTTTAATAAGCAGAGCATTAGAGGCCTACATTTAAAATATAAGGGGAAGGAAACTCAGAATGAAATGTTGCTACAAATAAAATGACTTTTATGTTAATAAGTTATTTAGACTTAACAAAAAAATTATATCAATAATTTAAAACTATTTCAAGGATTCTTTTCCTGCCAGTTTTCCAATAACAGTCTTTTTATTTTCGTTCAAGTAAAAACATTTAATTTCATATAGATTTGTATAAATAAAGAAAAAGAAGTCATCTTTTAAATTTTTTCATACAAATATGTGAATTTATTTTCTGATTTTCAATTAAAGTTCATGGTTACTTAACATCACAGATAAGAATATTACATCGAAAGGGACAATGGTTTATTATGGTCTTATTGCATAGAATTATATAAAACGTTATATTATTATGGGCCCACTTTCATCTGAATATTTTATTCAAAATGCAAAAAATAATGTTTATAATTCAGTTATTTTGACAAATTTACCAAAACAAGTTGGCAAATAAAAAAAAAAAAGGGCTTCTACCAGTCAAGTAAGTACTATAGCACAATTTACAATAATTTATAATTCTGAATAAGATTTATGAGTCCTATTGCCTATCAAAAGGATTTTCAATAACTGATTGATGATTCACATGCATGTAGCACTGGTGAATGAAATATATAAAATAAGCTGCATAGATCAAAAGAAATTTTAAATCTTTAAATGATGTAAAAGATAAATGTCAAAGCAAATTAATATGAATTGATTTCTCTGTATCATTCAACTATATACAGAGTTATATATAAATTTATAAAACTCTTTATTATGCATTCAAAAATTTCTTTATAAAAATTTCCAACTTCACTTATTATAAACACAAATGTTAGGCAACTTTTTCCAGTGAAATAAATACCCGATAAATTCTATAAGGAAACAACAAAAGGAATAACTTTGCAGTATATTTAATAAATAAAGATAACTATATAAGCTTACAAACATACCACCAAACAAAGCTTTTGGTAAACACAAAGGCAGTTTTCTGGATGCAGAACAGAGTATTAAGTACTACCTAAGACAGCTATTATTCTGATATTTTTTGACACAACTCAGGAACACATCTCTAATCTGATAACTATTAACCAGGATATGTTTTTAAAATATTACAACCTGAAAAATCATGGTCATGGTGTTATTGCATAGAATAGCAATGAAACTTTATATTATTTTGAGACAACTTGTGTCTGAATATTTGAATCAAAATGCAAAAACAATATTTATAGTTCAGATATTTTTACAAGTTGACAAAAAAAAAAAAAAAACTTATACCAGCCAAATAAGTATATTAACACAATTAACAATATACTTTTATTTCATTTATAATTTTGAATAACATTTTAAGAGTCTTATTGCATATATCAAAATGTTTTTCTGCAACTGTTAAATGGTTCACATGAATGCAGTGTTGATGAATGACTTATAGGAAATATCAACATAAAATACAGAGACTGAAAGACATTTAAAATCTTTAATACTGTAAAGATTTGTCATAGCAAAGTAAGCTGAACTAATATTTCTGTAAAACACAACTATATACAGAAGAATACATTAATTTAAAAAAATGTTTATTATGCATTAAAATTTCTTTATGGAAACATAACTTCACATATTTAGAAACAAGAATGCTAAGCAATTTTTTTCCACAGAAATAACTGCTATAAATTTTAACTAAATTTTATAATGAACAATATTAGACAACTCTGCAGTATATTTAATAAATAATGGTAAATATATAAATTTAGAAACATGCAAAAAAACAAAGCTATATTACAAAGACAATTTTCCTGATTCGTAACCAAGTATATAAAATACTGCCGTATGCATATCAAAAGTATTAAAAACTTATTATCATACACATGGTAATTTGGCAAATTCATAAAAAGTTTCCATTACACAAAATAAATAATTTATACAGTTTTCAAGATGTAAGAATTCTGAATATTTTAAATTTAGTTGACCAATAAGAGATTTGCATCTTTTGAAATAAAAATCATATAGCTCATAAAACAAAATAAACAATTCAGCAAATTTAATAAGTTAGAAAGAGGTAGTTCTTAATAATAGAAGATTGTATATCAATGCATAGGCTGAAACTTTTTTTATACTGCTGTAAATTTTTACAATGATTCAATAATATAATTTTGAATTAGGTTTTAAGAGTCCTACAGCATATGAAATATTTTTCTGCAAGTCTTTAATGGTTAACATACATCAAATAGCTTCTTAATACCCAGAATGTAAAAACAAAAATACAGTATTAATGAATAAAGTGTACAAATTATCAGTATAAGCTGCATATATTTACAGAAATTTAAATTCTTTAATACTGTAAAAAAAATATAAAAAATCATGTTAAAGCACACTTAATTTCTCTGTAAAATGCAATTATATAACAAAGGATGCATTCAAACCATGTTCTTGAGGAAATTTCCAACTTCATACATTTATAAATAAAAATATGAAGCACATTTTTTCCCACTAAAAATAACTACTATATATTCTAACAAAATCCAATAATGAACTATATAATACATTACTCTATAGTATATTTAATAAATGAAAATCAGTAATATTAACTTGGAAAAATACTACAGAACAAAGCTTTATTAAATACAAAGACAATTTTCTGGATGTCTTCCAGAGTTAATGAATACTGTCTCCATGCAGATCAAAAGTGTTCTAAGCAAGAAGTGTTTTGAAGCATAAAAGTGTTATCAAAGAAGGAATGCACCTTGTATTTTCATAAAAAAAAAATTCTTTTGAAAAATATAATACTCTTTTCCATTGTATAAAACATAATTAAACATAGAGTCCATCATTGTAAAAAATATGGATATTTTAAACTTATCTGACCAATAAAAGATTTGCTTCTTTTAAAATAAAAATCAATATAGAACATAAAACAGAACTGTGCAACACTGCAAATTAAATACATAAAGAGGTTGAGATTAGTGATACAGAGTGTTTAAATAGGATTATACGAGAATGTGTAGCTGAAATATTTATATACTGCTGTGTATTTTTATAATTATTCAACAATATAATTTAGTATTGGATTTTAAGAGAGCTACTGCATATTGAAATGTTTTCGTAACTATTTAATAGTTCAGATATATCAAAATAATTTATTAATACTCAGAGCTCAAAACACAATAATGCAGCATTAATGGACATAGGGGATAAAATTTCAATATAAGCTGTATAACTTGATAAAGAAATCTAAAGTCTTAAATACTGCAAAAACTAATTGCTTAAACACAGTAATATGAACTAATTTCTTTGTAAAATTCAATTTTATAGAAATAAATGCATTAACTTATGAAACTGTTAATTACACAATCAAATATAAATATTTTCCTTATGGAAAATTTAATTTTTCTTTTTCCATTGAAGTAAGTGTTATATTACCCAGCTTGCAAAATAAATAAAATTATGCATTTAAATTTATCAGAACAATGAGATTTATATTCTTAGTAGTAAAAATCATATACGATAAATTTAATAAACAAGGTTTGATAGTATACACTTGGAAACACAGTGCAGAAAAAAGCTTCATTAAAAATAAAGTCAATTTTCTGAATGTGTCACCGGGCACAGTGAAAAGATTCATTTTATTTATGGTAAATATGTGTAATTAAATCTACCTGAACAATAAACAGCTTGCATTCATTGGAGTATACAGTAAATAACCTAAAATTAATTGTCCATCTTTCTTTAACACATCAGTTCATTACTCACGAAATAAATATGTGTCAGCCATGATCATTGCTGATAATTGTACACTGAAAGTATAAAAATTAGCTTGTATTGTGGAAACCGACAAATATTAGATAATCCTCTGGAAATCGAGATTTTCTCTTTCAGGATAAAAAGCATGAAATATATTTAAAAGCATACTTATTGAAAAGGAAGAGCCAAAAAATAGTAGTGAAAAGGAGTTTTCTCCACTTTACATACAAAAAACTACACTATTTGTCTTGCTAAACACCAAAATATTCTTCCAGATTGTTTTTCTCCAAAAATACTACTTTTACAAGCAATGCAAAAATCCAAAACATTGAGCCAGAACAATTTTTCATTCTACTGCACATGCACACAATGTTTCCATAATATAATTTTCAATTAGATTTTAAGAGTCCTACAGCATATTAAAATATTTTTCTGCAAGTCTTTAATGGTTCACATACATAAAAATAGTTTATGAATACCCAGACTGTTAAAACGAAAATACAGCATTGATTAATAAAGTGTATAAAATATTGATATAAGCTGCATAGATTGACAGAAATTTTAGTTATTTAATACTGTAAAAAAACTGATAAAGCACTCTAGTTTCTATGTAAAATGCTACTATATACCAATGAATGAATTAATTTATACTGTTTAATATGCACTCAAACAATATTTTTAAGGAAATTTCCAACTTCACACATTCATAAATAAAAATATGATGCACTTTATTTTAACCACTAAAAATAATTACTATTCTAACAAAAACCCATAAAGAACTATATAACGAATAACTCTACAGTACATTTAATAATTGAGGATCAATATATTAACTTGGAAATACACCACAGAACAAAGCTTTATTAAACACAAAGACAATTTACTAGATGCCTTTCCGAGTATACTGCCTCAATACATATCAAAAGTGTTATATTATTTACAAAGAAGGAATACACCTGGTAATTTCAAGAAAACAATCGTTTGCAAAATATGAGGCTTTTACATTATGTATAAGATATAATTTAAGATACTGTCCATCATGTAAAAAACATGGATATTTTAAATTTATCTAACCAATAAGAGAGTTACTTCTTTTAAAATAAAAATCGACATGGCACATAAAACAACTAAATAGTACAACACAGTAAATTTATGAGTAAGGAAGA
>BGPR01003268.1:64953-143097 GCA_013235015.1 Araneus ventricosus | reverse complement strand
AAAAAAAGAGAAATCTTTGCCTTTTAACGGAATAGTTTCTTTTTATATCCTTAAGATCAGAAAAATGAATCAGTAAGATACACATTAGATATCTGAATTATTTGATGCTCAAAGTACCATCCAAATGAGAAATAGGAACAGATGATAAAGAGTGAAAACAGTAGGAATTTAAGTAACAAGAAAACTTTCCAAATGCAGAAATCAAAATTCAACATGAAATATATAATTTTTTATGTATTTGAAATATAATTTATGTCAAGCATTTGTTTCTGAAGTATATATGTACAGAGGGTATTGGCACATTTTTATACAATTTCGCTTCGCTGTAGAAAAAAATTCGTTCGCTTGGAAAAATTTATTTCCACAAAAATTACATTTTTGAAGCGATAAGTTATCAACTGTTTCCTAAAAGTTTTATTTATATGCAAAATGGCGCTTTTAAAGAAGCGATGAATGGTAGGCTACGTTTTCGTTCTTTCCGAAGAGAGTTAAACTTACTCAACTATTTAAAGACGCCGTGAAAGTCAATGGTTTTTCGATATCTATGGTTCCAATAGTTAATATTGTTTATAAGAAACGAATAAATCTTCCAAGCTAGGTTTCAAATGAAAAAAAATGTTCCAAATACGTATCCATGGAAAAAACGCTGTTTTTTAAATATTGCAAAGGTGAGATCTTTAATGTTAAAAGAAAATCCTCCAAATCGAGGGTTTGTTGTAAAATCCTTAAAATGCTTAGCAGAAACTGAAAACAAAATTATTAATACTAATTTTAATCTGAAAAGGCCAAAAGATACAAATTTCAGCATCTTTCTCCACGTCATATCACTGAACACAGAACACGCTGCAGAATTCTATATGAAAAGCACTTATACGGAGAAAAATTGGAAAAGATATTGCAACAATAGATGGAGCTTTGTCTATTTAAATTACTGCAAAAAAAAGTCAATTTATTATCAACAAAGAAGAGAAAAATAACTTAAAACATGGTTTAAAGAATCTGAAGAAAGTTTTTCAAAAGGAATTATGATTGTTGCTGGTTTTTCATATAATGGCTAAATAAAAGTAAAGAGAGTGAACAAAAGTGTTAAGATAAACTCCATATATTACCAGGAGCATATTTTATCCACAATCTTGAAATATGAAATAACATGTCTACTCCTACCCTAGTAGCATAAACTCATAGTTTTTTGCCTGGCCTTTCATCGAATTAATCGGAAACTGATCCAGTATCTTCGAGACCATATCGTTTAGATCAGTATCCGAGAACCGGTTTCCGTTTTGGTAAATTTGATCGGAAAATCATATGCTTATGAGCAGTTTTTCCGATGAAAATTTACCAATCGGAAATTCATGGCATATAGATATCGTTCCGATCTCGAATAATGCTGAAAATTGCATGAAATCACCGATAGTCGAATTAAGTTGGTCAACAACCCTGTGATGTGTTGTTCGAGAGTATTTGCAACTTCAATGGCTGCCATTTGCTTTTGCTAGCGTCGACCTGACAGTGTTTATAATTTGACCATCTTTCATTTGGGAAAAAATGTAAGTATTTATTTTATTCATAATTATCTTTATTAATTTTATTACTTACGGTATGTTTAGTAAATGAAAAAAATTATTATAACGCTTTTTTGAAGGTTATATATAACATTAACATGCAACCTATGATTGAATAATTATCATTCTCAGTGCAAAACAATATATTCAAGCTAGAATAATTAATTACTCTCTGTGTATAAAGAAGTTTGCACACGCAAACATAATAAAAATTGTGATAATTTTGGACGGTGTAAACAATTGCTCTCGTACCATCTTTTCCAGTTTCTACTCTCCGATTGAATGTAAACAAACGCTCTCGTACCGTCTTCAACAGTTTAGCCTTCTCGACCAGTCAAATACAGATGATTTCTGGGCCTATCAGTTGTGGGTAACAATAACATCAATTAGTAGAACTGTACCAAAGCAAGCAAAAAGCTCCGAATCGCAATCCACTGTTAATTTCCTGTAAAAAATAGAACAAGAAATGGGTATTACGACTGAAACTTTCACTGATATTCTTGGTAAATACTTCTGCATCACCCATAAGTTTCTGCAATTTCGGACTTTAAAATATCCCATTATTCAAACGAGGACCTACAAATCTTTGTGGACTTTGGAAAGCTGTTTAAGAGGAATGGGATAAAATACCTCTTCAGGTACCGCAAAACTCATTTTTGCCATGGAAGTTATGATGTAGATAGATTGTTAAGAACACAGGCTGTCAAATTAATCATTTAAAACACAAAAATATAGTGTCAAATAGTTCTGTAAATTCCATTAAAATCGCCTAAAAAATGTCCGAGCACCCTCTCCTTTTCAGTAGCGAGTTCTGCTGGCATTCCTCTATGTCACCAGAAGTAAAAATTCACATTTGCTATTTTTTTTCATTTAAGTTATTCGTACATTCCTTTGTAAGTGTAGAGTGGAGATCATCAGATACGTCTTTCCTGAAGGGAAATACAACATCTTAGAAATTTTAGTTCATAAACAGTGAATTATAAATCAAACAAGGAATTCTAACCATTTCCGATTGCTTGAAATAATTACGCAAAAAAAATCCTAATATAACATGTTTTTCCAGCTATCTTTCATTTCCGTTAGATTTTATTGTGAAACTAGCCGCCTTCGGAGACAATCTACATAATATAATTTCAATTGAACCTTGAATAATTTTATATTTATGTTTCCCTTAACAACGTAAGCAGATCATAATAGAGGTTTAACCCATGTTCTTTTAGTGTCCTTGCACCCATTCTGTTTAATATCTACAAATTTTGTTTGCAATTTGAAATTTGTCGACGTAATAAATATACGTTTCTCCGTGATTTAAAACTTGAATGGTTAAAATTTAACAGTTGGTTGAATTTTAATTAATTTTTTTTTGAAGTGTTAAAAAATTTTTGTTTCAAAATTCCCTTCACGATTCTTCGTAATCAAGGTCGCGTGTATTTTCCCAACATGCATTTCGTCGAAACCACGTGACGTCATAACCCTTTTCCTTCGCGTCGACATATCATTTTTTTAATTTATTTTCAAGCTATTTGATAGTCGAACATATGGCTGGTATCTTTAGTTAGAGAAGACTAGAAAAAATGAAATTTGACTTCAAGGAGCTATTTCCATAATGTGGCTTCAAAGTTCATGGTACTCTGTAGTGTTTTCTACAGTTCAAATGTCATTATCGCGAAGAAAAGTAACAGGGAAAATCAATAATTTGTATCTTTTGTTTTGATTTTGTTTTCAAAACTTTTTCGTGTCATTGTGGGCGATTGTTTTCTCTTTCTTTCATTTTGTTGAAGTCCTGATTCCACGGGCAACGTCGTGCGCGTAATGCTAGTCCACAATAAATGTCGTCTAATTAATCAATAACATCTGCAAGTTGTCATTACCATCTTCACTTTCTTATTCCTCTTGCAAAATATGCATTCGATTTCAGCATTAAAATGGCGCAACACATTTTATGGCCAGCGGCATGTTTGAAGAATTAAAACATGCTAAAAATAGAATGAAAACATAGAAGCCATAATCATTCAGCTTACTGGATATATTTCTTCATATGCCTAATATCTCAGAGAGCTTGGTTCATGGACTCCACAAATATTTTGATGAAATAAAATATGAAAGAAAAATGTATTAGAATATTACCTTAGCTTTCAACAGCGAAAGAGAAACAAGCAATTAAATATTTGTTTAAACAATGAAAGCGTTCTGAATTGCGTTGCAACAATGAAAAGTATTATTGTAAATTATGCGAAAACTATTTTTAAAATGTTATTAAAATTAGAGAAAAAATTGCACAGCATCTTAAATGATATCATTGAAAAGGTAATTTTTTGTACTTTGAGATGGCTTAAAAAAATATTTGTGCTATAGTATTTTTGGAAGTAATTAAGGAAAAAGCCAAAATTTCGCTTAATTTTAAATAAATTAAAATTTCAAAAAACTGATCCAAGTTGCACATTCCCACCCGCCAAAGAATGTTCCTGCCAAATTTCGTAGCTTTAGGTATAGCGGTCTGTCCTCTTCAGCGACAACACACACACATACATTCTCATTTATTATTATTAGAAACAGAGTTGTTGATATATTTATTCCTTAAAACCCCAATGAATAATAATGCATTACTGACCACATTTGGTAAATCCTTTATCGTAATTCTCGTGAACAACAGAATATGGAATTTATCAGAATATGTTAAAAATAATTTTGTTGCTATTATCGTTCTATTTAGTAATAGTATTCTTTGGAAATAATTTTTTAACGCAATTAAAGGGTCACTCATCAGAATGTGAAATTCAGTTTGTTTTCATTCTTAATAAACATCATTAACTGTTATTTTATTTCCACTTCAATATTCTTGAATTCAAAATTTCATTAATCAGGTTTGAGAAACAAGTATTTTATTTCTGGGGGATTTTAAGCTTTAGCTTCTGCTTTATTTTTATCAGCAATGAATATCCCCATCTTAATATTTTTTAACGAAAAGTAATACTCCTATGAATTTTCAATCTCCAGTTTTATAGCTTATTATAACATCTGTCAAAGAATTAATCCCTTCTGTTTTTAATTGTAGCCTCCATAATCCAAATTCCAATTTTAATTTTATCCTTTTGATAAATCTGTATTTTGCAGAAGCATCGAGAGTTCTAAAGGAAAGCGAAACATAAATTATTTCTAAACTTATTGAATTAATAAAAAAATTATATTCATAAAATATGTATTAAAACATTGCTTAGAAAGTAATTTCATTATGCAAATATTATAATCTTTGACTTAACAAGATACAACAGTGTTTTTATTTATTTTTCGCTTTCATAAGTTTTAACAAGTGTGAGTAATATGTAAAAGCTCTTTAGATATAAAGAAGGCCTTTGATATGAAAGCTTTATAAAACCTGGGAATCTCTTCACATCTCCAGAGGAAGAAATCGAAATTTTGATAACGTAAACTTTTCGTAAGCTTCTATGCCGAAGAAGATTAAATGTTGTAACCATTTTGACTCGAATCTTGAGCTTTGGATGTGAAGAGCAACAAGGATAAATTGTAAGCCCAATGCATTTGAGCACAGTCATGCTATAATCTTATTTGCCGAATTTAAAGATGCATGATTTATTATTTCATCTGAAATTATCCTCCCTATATGCTTCTCACACCGCTTTTAATAAACTGCTGGTGTAAAAATGCACATAAATTTGCTAAACGTTAGGGAAAATATCAGAAAAAGGAGAAGTTGGAAATTAAATTCGGAATTAAACTTTCATTAAAAATCTATTAAATCATCAAATGCGTGCATGAATGGATTAACAGCATAACAGAATCAATCCACAAACTAAAATTATAACTCCAAAAATTTCAAAATTCCAATTAGTCATTTTTAAACACTCTGGCGGGAAAAATTAAAGGACAACAACAAAAGGTACTTTACGTTATGAGAATGAAGCAGAAGGATTACATCTTTTCCACGACTTAAGACAATAGAAACTTACGGCCACAAAGAAAACACAATAATTGAACGTATATAGATATTTTTTGTGTCCATGTACTATTTTATAACCAGTGTGAATGAAAATAATGTTGGAAAATATAAATTTTGAATTACGGTCTATCCGTCGAAACGAAGCTCAATAGGAAGTCGAGGAGACCTTGCATATGAATAGTGTAAGGAATAAAAAACACGCGCAAAATAGGTACTGACATAAATCTGTATGGATCAAAAACTAGTCAAAAGCGTCCGATCAAGAATCTGGAAGCCGTTTATAGGCACTGATAGTGAATTCAGACAATAAGGTCAAAGTCAAAATGTGCTACAACAGATTCTCAGAACCGCAATTTGAAAACTTTTGATAAATTAAATAGGCATTAGATAATAGACAATGGACTCATGACGAGATTTGTAGGGAGTTCCTGCAGCTACAAGAAATCCCTATTGAGTATCGAGTTATAGTATGAGTCGCAGGCAGGATAAAAAAGAGCTATTTTGCAAGGAAACCCATAAGTTATTTCCCAAGTACTGACACTGAGAAATGTGTATAATTGAAGCAGAGCAGATAATATCATGTGTAAAACCCTACAGACGGTAGTCAGGTCCCTCTTTTTGTTGGAAAATGATTCCAGATACTTGCAAAGCGCGGGGGAGCAAAACACATGAATAAACCTGATACCTACGTGAAAGATATCGTTACAAAGGTATTAGGATTATGGTATGGGCAGACATCACACTTAAAAGATTTACTGACCTACACAATTCTATCAGTGCAATTACGAATGCTGAGTCCTTGATCATCCTACCAAGCTGTTTAGTTTAGGGATGCAATCGGCGATAATTACCCCTAACGAACCATAAGACGTGACTTCATTGCACAGCAATAGTGAGTGATTATATTGAGTGTGATGGATTCTAGCGGATGGTGTGACCAGACTATTCCCCGAGTATAAACTCGATAGAACGTGCGTAGCGCGCAGTAGGATGCCGACTTGCATCGCCGCAAATTCTACCAAGCTGTCTCCGGGAGTGTTAAAACGCTATTTATAGTAAATACACTTTGGTACTGTATGTATTCCAGGGCGATCTGATACACAGGAGGGAAGATCTCTGCAAAGTTCCCATTTTGGTCAGGCAGCACATACCTTATTAATGTTTTAAATGTATCTCGAAAGGATTGTAACATCAACTTTCACACCCACCATCTATTACACTGCTTTTGATTTTTTTTATTAATTTTCTGCATTTTCAAGCATGCAATTCAATCATGCATTGTGAAGATTTGTTCGGCATCATAAAATAATGATCTTGTGCTAGATCTGTTGTTAGGTTCAAAATCATTTAAGTTACACGAGTTTTTATATTTTTTACTTTAACTCTCCCAATCAGTATAATTTTTATATGTATTGAGTATTAAAATTTTCAGAAATTAAGAAAGTCTCTCTCTGATTTGATTTAATCGCTTCCAGATTCACCGACAAACTGGAGCCAGAAGAATAAGATAGTGATTTAAAGGAACTACATAGAGAAAAATTGCATCTAGAGTTTATGAGAAGAGAAAACACGAACAGTCGCTCCCAAGCATTTCCACCTTCCTGCCATTAATGCGATAAATATACTCTAGAACCTCAGTTATTCGATATAAGCGTAAACAGAGGGTGTCAGGTAGAAGAAAATGTGTGAGAATAGGAAAAGAAAACGGCTTTAAACGTTTAATGTAAAATGCATTTTGGATGTAATAAAATAATATCTTTCTACTTTCTTTTATACGAAGTATACAAAGAGAAAGTATTGTAATCATCAAAAAAATTCGAACCCCAGATTTTGACGAATCTCCACGTTTTAGACCTCCCTGAGTCCGAAAAACACAATTCTGGAATTATGTCTGTCTTTCTGGGCGTCTGTCTCTGAACACGATAACTAGAAAACTATCAGAGATACAGGGATGAAATTTGAGATGTGATCTAGACGCATACTTTGCAGGCTTCTATCAAATTTTAGACAAATCCCTCTAAGGGAAGCTTGTCTGTCGCTTTCTTGTGAACACTATAACTCAAAAACTTGAATTGCTAGATGGATAAAATTTGATACGCAATTTTATCATCAGGGATGTAGGTTCGAGTCAGAGTTTGGGCCAAATCCGTCAAAGAGTTGACTCTCTGTCGGTCTGTGTAATCGCATACTTCTGAAGACGATATCTTCTAAAAGAAATAGCTTAGATAAATGAAATTCGTATATACTCTTGAAACCCTAATTCTAGATTTCTCTCCAATTTCCGTTTAAATCGGTTAAAAAATGGCTTTGAAATTGAATATTCGGTTTTTTCCCCATTCTACGACGCAGAAAAAAAGCCACAAACACTGAAGTGTTTCGCCTACCTTAGGGAATAGCGCACGTTTTCTGGAGCAAGGTGTACTTTCCATCACGCGTGTTAGGCGTATGCGAGAAAGTTTCTGGGAGACCACTCCCGCTGGTTTGATACAGTTTAATACGAGTTAAGATGAAAAGTTTAAGAAAGCAAAATATAATTATTCCGATACACCTTAATAATAAAAATTTTTACACTAAAATGAATTTGTAAAGACAAAAACAGTTTTATTTAACAAGAAAACAACGGAGATTTTGTTAAATTTTTTTAAGAAGGTGCTGTTATAGGCTGACATACTTCCTTTAAATTGTACAATGTACTGATATACTCAGTGCGTAACGCTGGATAGGGTAGATCATTAAATTTGGAGCTACCAAATTTGGCACAAAAATACTTCCGAGGGTGAGCATATGCACTTGAAAGAGATATTTTTAAAATTTAATTAATTAAAATTAAACCAAATTTGCAGTAAATAATTTTCGAAAATATTATAACACAACAATATTTTTGCACCATCTTAAAACTTAAAAAAATTAACAAATTTCAAGAATCAGCTTTAAACAAAACTTTTATCAATGATCTTCATTGTTGTAACTCAGTTCTAACCAAGTTCATGGTTCCATCAGATCACTCACGATGGTTTGTGACTTTTAAAGTGATGTTCATATTGCATTTTGGACATGAACTTCAAGGAAGAACTTTCACTTTCGCTTTCATTTCGTAGTAAAATTAAAATTAAATTTAATAGTTCAATCAAAAAGAAATTTGTAGATTTTTTTTAATATTTTGTGGTAATTACAGTTAAGGCAATGATAATTAATAATATATAATATTTTGTGGTAATTACAGTTAAGGCAATGATAATTAATAATATAATAAGTTAATTATAAGGTTTAATATAATTTAAGGTTAATTATAATAATAATTATTAATAAGTTAATTATAAGTTAATATAAATTATGTTAAGGCAAAATAATTAATAATATTAATAAGGTAATTATAGTTAAGTCTTCAGTGGTAAACAATGATGAAAATATTTAAAGTTCGTCCATTTTTAAGCATTGCTGCTCTTTTCTGTAAGATGAATTCATTGAGCTTCTGTAAATTTTTGATTCAGAAATTGTTACGTGCAGGATGCAACGGCTGATCCAATCAAACTAGTAGATGTATCAGTCAAACTAGTAGAATACAAATAAATCAAGCTAGTAGGAGCTAAACGAACCAGGTCAAAAAATTCTTGTACTACTTTCGGACTAGAGGTTCAAATTCCTTTTATTATTTTTTGATAGTTAAGTTGTTTCGTTATATATCGATGTTCTCGAGATGCGATCACGTGCAATATCATGAAATGCATCACGTTTGTCTCTTGATGTTCCAGACATTTCAGCACTATTTCTTTAGAGTATATTGACAATTTTATAAGTTATTTTAACCTCCACGGCTTCATATGGTTTCTGTCATTAAATTCATCCGTTGAGAAAACTATTTCCTTCTTAGGTATCATGTCATAAAACTGTTGTATAGAGAAACACAAATTAAACTCTGATTGGTTAGAACACAAAATAAATGCACAAAAAATTATTAAAGATTCTCTGCAACAATCGCTGCCACAGCGATCTTAGTGGCTCCAGCAGTAACTGTACTACCGAGAGGACCAATGCGCTCACCTGACCTTGACGTCCACAGATAAACAAAATAAATAAAAAATACCACTAAAAACACCCCAAACAAGTATTTAACCTAATAACAGAAATATAATATACATATCATAATTTTTCATTAATTTAAAACAAATGTTAATTAAAACGAGATAACTTAAAGTCCTATTCGAGATTCAGCTGTTTTAAAACATATTCCATTTTTCTTAAAATTATAAATAGGATATATGCTTATTGCAGATATTTAAGAATATATCTGACTTTTCAGTATATAATTCACAAATATATCAGAGAGTTTCAAGAGTAAAAAATTCCGTCAATCAAATGCCATTTTTTAAGTTCATTCATTCGACAGTGAAGGGATTTATTTTCTTAATAATCGTCGTCAAAGGTTATTTTAAAATCGCTCAATCGTGTTAAGTAAAATAAAAAAATTAAAACAGAAAAATAATTATAAAATAACTCTCGAAACCTGAGTCAGCACATATTAATACATGCGTTTTTCTCTTACAAGAACTCAGCAATTTATTATCCTTTATTCGCAATTTTCAAATCTAAGTACCATAAGTAGCAGAATAAATCTATTAATAACATTAGTGATGAGATAAAAAGCAAAAACTTCTGCTTTTGAAACATTCTTAATAGGAATAATCGGACATTGTAGTTACACATCGACGAATTTTTGAACTCTTCTTGGCGGTCATTAGTATGGTAAAAACATTGAAAGCTAAAACTAATTACTTATCGATTTCTCAATAATAGTACGATTAGGAAGTCATTTTCAAAACTCAAATATTTTTTTACTGAAAGTGGATCTAATAGTTTGAAAAATGAGGCTGCAGATATTTGATTGATGGTTTCATGTGTGCTTAGTTTTGGTTGTTATCTTATCGGTTTTTTTCAATATATCATTATTTAAATTTTGAGAGATGAAAAAATTTATCTTAGAATTTTAACGATGAAAAACAGATGCATATTCAGAAAACCAATTCTGAAAAAAATTAAAAAAGAAAGTATAATTGCCTTTTTTTTCTATACTTATAAAAGGCATTGTTTGTGTGTGTGAGAGCGTGTGCGTGCGTGCGAAGTCCAGACGAATCTATCGCACTCACAGCCTTGAAATTTGGCACACAGGTAGTCTTAATAGTGACTCAATGCACCTCGAAGCCGAAATTTTAAATTTCAATCCAGACAATTTTTATTTAATATTTTGTGCTGTTTTGGTTCATTTTCGTCACGTTTACGACTGTAGTATCTTTTCGAATGATCGTTGAAAAACAATCAATGCACCATCGGATAGAACAAACAATTTTCGCTCTAATGAAGTTTGTTTTGAATTTCTAAAGTTATTTACTGGATTTTGAGAAATTTTTAAATAATAGTAACTTTTATGGTCATTTTTATAAGCATTTTTTCAAATTCTCGCATCTGACGTTCTAACAACTCCATAATTTTCATTTTTTTCAGCTTATAACTGGAACGTTTCCTTCGGATTCAAAACAGGAACAGTTAAAATATCTTATTCCGTTCTTTAAATTAATTTTTCCCTGATCAGTTCAAACAGTTTTTTTGCTAGCGAGATTTGACAGAGAGAGTTTCTCCGGACGATCCCAGAATGCATTGCTGCAATTTTATTGGCTGTTGTTGACCTTCCTCGCAAGAGGTGAGAGAGGTAATATGCTTTCTACAATCCGATTCCCTCCGGTGACATCCATTGTCGAAAATAAATAATGCGCATCTTTTGTTTTGGTTTTGTTTTCAAAACTTTTTCGTGTCATTGTGGGCATTTTTATCCCATTTTGATGAAGTCCTGATTCGACTGGCAACGCCGTGTGCGTACTGCTAGCTATTAATAAAAATTCTGACGATTTCGGAAGGCTCAAAGACGAAGGTAGATTCATTCTTGCCTTGGTTATGGTTAGCAAATTCCTTGCAATCTTCAGACAAGAGCAATTAAGTATTGCTTTATTTTGGACGAGATAAGAGCAACAAACGTTGTATATTGTGTTCTGATCTATGAATCTGGAATAACAAAAGTTAGGAACGAAAATTTTAAAAGAATTGATAAGTACACCATGCCATATTGCAATCAAAACTGTGTTTTCTAAAGATATCGGTTTTTTTAAGTTTTAGCTTTATTAACTGTTCTGCCCGGGATAGATCGAAACTTATTATATATTCATTATAAGTAATATTATCAGTCCTATTATTACAAATTGTTCAACTAATCTATTATTTTTCTATTCTATTCTATTATTTTACTATTCTATTCTATTATTTTACTATTCTAATCTATTATTCTACTATTCTATTCTATTATTCTACTATTCTATTCTATTATTCTACTTTTCTACTCTATTGGACGAGATAGGAACACCAACTTCAACCTTCCTGCGGGCGCGCCCTCTATACCAACATGGAAGGTCGCACCGTGTTTCCTATATACACAATTGGAAAATATAAATTTTTAAGAGGGTAATTATTAAAATTAGCAAGTAATTGAGTAGAGATTAATAAGTGCGATTATTTTAACTATTTTTTTATTTAAAAAAGGAAAAGAAACAACGTAAACATAAGACACAAACTAATATAAAATGACCAAAGCATTAGCTAAATGACGTGAAAATAAAATAAATTAAATTTCTAATATTTAACCTGAAAAATTTACATTTGTAATATAAAACTATAAATACAATATACAAATAAAAAAAATTGAAATTTAGATATAAGAAGAAAGAAGCGAGTTTCATATTGATTTCATTGCAACGGTCGTTCGTATCTCTGAAATACAAATAGTAGATTCATAGAGGCTCATTAACACCTCGAATTCCAACCGACGACTAACAATTCGTCGAAAGTAGCTGGAAGAATTGCGAATGCCATGCTTTTGCAGCACTCGATATTCTTCTCTAATGTATCTCTCACATATGTGCGCCCGCCAGAAGTTTAAGCGCATATTCTGATGTTCTGCTTTAATTTCATTTAATCATTGATGTAAGCATTAATTTCTTTCTTTAGATACTTTACTCATTAGTTTCTTTAGATCTTTGTTAGCTGCTTTTATAATCATATTTGGACAGAAGTTACATAAGGAGAAGATCTCTTGTCATTTTCGAAATATGACAGAAAAAGTAAATCTGGGATATAAACTTCATATATTTCACTAGTTCTTCCATAGTTATACTAACAGATGTTCAATACAGTTATTCTTGAAGAAGATATTATACTACTTGATTGCATTCTTAAATCTGGAAAGACATATCAGCCCGTAACCAACCGGTTTGTGGCTGGAACTATGGGAGTGACCATCAGCATAGTATAGAAAAATTCAATAGCTAGTAATCATATTTATATCTTAAACAGAACTGTCGTTATAGAGAAAGCAAAACTTCAGCGATATCGTTTCATATCCTAGTTTCATGAAGATTGAAGCTATGGGAATGAAAATGGGTGAAGGAGAAAGTAATTGACGACACCATTACAACGATGTTTCAGACGCCTAGGTTGAAAAACAGCTGACAATCCTCTTTCAACCTCATACTAAAGGCCTGCTGTTACGAAAAAATATTTAGTACAAGAGTTGTTTGTTATAATGGGGCAATAATTTGCCTAATTTCAATTATCTTTCGATCTTTAATAGTAAGGGAGTAATGGGGAAATGGAAAATTCAACATCTCGCGATTTCCAATCTCTTTTAGCTGGAAGTCGCATTTCAAGAAAATTACTTTTTCACATTCCGCCACTCCGCTTGAAATCTAATCAAAATAATTCTAGTTATCTCTTGAAAAGAAACTATAAGTAATAAGTGATTTAAATTTAAATGTACAGAATAATATCAAATACATTCCTACCAGGGTTGTCGATTTTTTCAAAAAAATCGATTTATTTGATTTAAATCAGATTTTTTTATTTAAATCAAGATTTTTTGATTTTAATGATTTTTTAAAACTATAATATATATATATATATATATATATATATATATATATATATATATATATTTAACATTTGCATATTAGACAATGAGTCCTACAGTCATAGAATAATAACAACATACCAGTCATTAAGCTGTACTTTCTTTAAAAAAAACAAATTTAAAAAATTTAATTCAGACATGCAACAACTATTTAAAAATATTTGTGAATTAAATTTAAAGAATAATATACTTTTTAAATATAAGACAATTTTATTAAAGAGAAAAGGAACAACATAATAAAAATTACATTTCTTGAGTATAGATATATTATTGTATGTTAGAATATTGGAGAATTTTACACTCAGCTGTTCATTTTTTTCATTACAAACACAAGTTTTGAAGCTTTCTCTACTCCTAATCTGTTTTGTAATTTAGAATGGACTACACCAAATGTTGGAAAAAATCATTTCAACACTGGCAGTTGACGATTTAGCTGTAGTTAACATGTTTTTAAATTTCATTTTCACTAATTATATCCTCATTTTAAATTGTAAGTGTGATAGAGTCGTCTGGACATCGCTCCACAAATATTGCCTTTTAATAAGTAGGGGAGACTGGGAATGTTTGACCCACTTTTGAAAAAACTGTCCCCCATTTTCTTTAAGAACAAGATTGAAATCTAGTTTTATCACCACTTTATAACTCATATTATGGGGCATATTTCCACACTATTATAATTTATATAATATTTAAAATAACATTTTTTCTAAAGATTTTCCAAAATAGTAAAAACTGAGTCAAACATCCCCACTTCAGGGAGGTTTGGCTCACTTATTAAAAACAAAATAAAACAATTTTTAAAAATTATTAATTACATATTAACTACTTAATTAACTATTCCTCTTTTTAACATACAATTCAGAATTAGTTTATTTCGTCAACAGCATATAAACTGCATTCTGTGGAAGTTTTTATAATCACCAAAGTAAAATTTAATTTACGAAGTGACTCTTTTGGTTTTACCACATTTGTTTTAATTAAAGCCCATTGCTCTACCCAGACTTCAGGGCTTCACAAAGATAATTCTTAATGCCTGTGTATAAATTTTTTCAACCAGCCAGAGCTAGCAGATTTGTTTGTTGACTGTCCTTAGAGTTAATCCATAATGTAACTTGGAAGCAAGCTGTAAATATTCCTCAGTTTCTCTTATATCAAAAAATACTTGACGAGAGACATGATTAGCTTTAAATTATATATTTCCATCTTCAAAGCCTTAATATTTATCCATATACCACTTCCTAAAGTTTTATTTTTATCAATTTAATCCTCAACCAACGCTTTAACATTGTCTTTTTAAATGATAGACAGTATAGCAGCTTTAATTAACGCTGGGAATGTCTTTCTTTTTTTATTTTGTTCTGACTTATAGAAAAACGGCATAAAAATAAACAAAAGACATTGTTTATTGTCTTCATTATTTTTTCAATAAACCTACTGAAGTGTTAATGAGGCCCAGGGATGAAGAGATATTTAGAAATTCAGTAAATGCTAATGTAGCATTTTTTTTCTTTTCATTGTTAAAGATTTTAATGCCTATTTGCCCAATAATATCCCAGATATAATAGAATAAACAGTAACATATATGAATGGAACAATATTGCTTTGATGAAAATTTTATATGCTTTGAGCATTTTAGGCACAGGATTTTTCAACTAAGATATAAATCTTGCAAACACAGAAATTATTAATAGAATTAATTTTAAATTATATGTAATATGTGAGATTTAACTTTAAATTAAAAATGTTAGCCCTTTAAAATTATAAAATGGGGAGGTTTGGCCCGAGTCGAACCTCCCATACTTGCTATGGATCAAACATCCCCTTGCAGCCATTTTATTAAAAATGCAAAAAGCACATATTAATAACTATTATTATTTCTATTTAAGTGGATAGATAGTCTTTCAGAGCATTATTTAAGGTAGCTTTATAAACCAAAATATTTATATAAATTTAACATATAATTAGCACAGGTTCTTACAAATGAAAAAGGAAAAATTAACTTTCCTAATCAAGAAATATGAAACAGGAAATAGCTTCTCTGTTTTTTCTACAAATGTCTTAAAACTTTAGTATGGTATGGAGTTGATGAGTATTGAGGTGCCATCTGGTATTTAATCATTGAAATAAGTTTTTTTTAAAAGTTAAATGGGGTGGGTCAAACCTCCCAAAGGTCAAACATCCCCAGTCTCCCCTATAGATCATAGTTTAAATTGCACTTTGTAGATGTTTGTATTTCTTTTGGAACATTTATATGTATTACTTAATTATCTTACATTCGAACATTATTGCAATATAAAAACTTTGTTGTCGCCAAAACTATTTAGTTTTCTCCGATATTAAAATGAAACTCAGTGTATTTTACTATGTTCTTTGTGAACATTATCCTTTCACAATATTTATTTTATTTTATAAAAAAGAAGCATGTCATACTTTGCATTTTATTGTGTTGCTCATTAGAGATTTATTTAAAATTTAATTTACTTGTGTTCTTAAAAACAAAGATATGGAAAGTATTCTAGTTACATCAATTCAATGAAATATTTTTTATGTTCTATATATTCTTTTTTTAAAGATACATGAACAATTTTATTTCGATTAAAGCAGATTAACTTGATATTTAAAATAAAGTGATTGAAATCGGTGATTTTTTTTAAAAATCAGTTGATTTAAATCACGCAACCCTGATTCCTACGCAGAAAAAATCAATAACATAGAATCATTATAAAAAATTGTATACTTTTTCTGAAAAATATTTATTTTAGGACATTGAGCTATGCCATTATTCCCTAGATAGTGACATGGCTCCATGACTTACTGAATGATAGTGGCTTGGAGGAGGCATATCGGCCAAAGCCTGGCCCCTCTCGAAGGAGGTACGCATCGATAAAGGGCAACTCAACCCCCACCATTACTATACGCCCAGGAGAAGCGAAATCCTGCTTCTTTATCCAGCGGACTCTCTGCTCTGGTGCCAAACCCCGCGAAAGGCCTCGAGTTAATAAATATGCTTTAGTGTTAAATCATATTAAATCATATTCTTTGTATCTCCTTAACAACATTCATAATACTGCGGCGCCCGCAGTTCCAATGAATACGGACTTTTACAGACTTTAGAAGTGACGGACCTTTTCTTGCTTCAAGTCTTTCATTGCTCAACTTCTTATAAAGCGAAACATCTGCCTAGTTATTTTATTATTTTATTCGAGTAGTTCAGATGGATAGGATGATGTATATGTGGAAACTCGAAAAATATAGCATTCCACTAAGTCTTATTATTCTACATAGCAACTATGGAAAAGTATTTTTCGTTGAATGACTTTACTCTAAAAGCCTACTTGATATTCAAATCATGAAATATTTATTTTCCCAGGTCTTCGAGCCATCAGAACCAACAAACGAAAAGGCAGGAAAAAAAAGAAACAGAAAGGAATAAATATCTTGGCTTGTTGGCAACAATGACATATTTTTGAATTTTTAGGAAATAATCGATTTTTAGGAAAGTTTTTTGGAAGCGGCTACGTTTTCTGTAAATCCAATTCTTATTTCAATCTGCAGAAACTTGCAATTCGATTAACATGAGAAGTTTGACATAAAATTCCATCTAAATATGTAAATAGAAGTAAAAATGACAGGTTAGGTGAATTCAGGGAGAAATGACATATTCCAAGATATTGAATAGAAAGATTTCATATTAACGCTTTAAAAATATTTTGTGATAACAGTGATTTCATTTTATATCAATTTTTCTACTTTTTTATAATTTTATTTAACTTAAATTAAAAACTTGCTTTTCATTTAAAATTGTCCAGTCAATCATCTCATTTATATGAAACTTGTAGAATATACTGCCATGAAATTTATAAGCACATAAACTCAGTCATTCATGAACTTATACAATTTCGTTCGAGCAGATTCCCATGTATACTCCGAACAAAAGTTTTCAGGTTCCTGCTAAGAGAAATAAGTTCCTTTTCACAGCGTCTTGAATTGACGCTTAGTAAGCAATACCACCTATCTTAATTATTTTAAATTTCAAAGAGGAAGAAAAAATTGAATCTAATGAATATTTCTGTAATAATGAATATTTCTGATTTTTTAAATATCTTATATGAACATGAAACAGCATGGTCTAACCAGACGTGAAACAAATCCAGAAATATTCGTTATTGACAGAGAAAAATTCGGTTCTTTCTCCCTGTTTGAAATTTTTAAAAAAATTGAGATGGGTGGTGTTGTTTCTTGAGCGACGATATATTACTTTAAACCATTCATGCGAGTAGGCAAAACATAAAGCAAGATATGCGAAACAGGGTAGATGTGGTAAGTCAATTAAGTACCGCGTGAAATTTTTCTGGGTATAAAGTTTTCAAACAGGATAGCTAAGGATTCTTACGAGGCAAGGTTTTCTCGTCCATTGATACTACTGCTCATTTATGTGCCGTTCGTTTCACGGAAGAAACTTCCCCAATTATTAATAAATATTCTAATCACAATGTCCTGTAGATTACTTCGGTGTTTATCATTCGTCAAAATATACGAAAAGATTTAACAAGATAATATTTTTAGGCTGGCATACTATTTGAAAATTGCACATGCAATTATCCCTTCCCCAGTGCAGAATTTATACATTTCTTCTCCCTAGACCAAATCACTTAATTATGTGTCCTCTTCCATCATGCACACACCGCAATGATAAAGACAGGCAATATAAATGTGCTTCCAGTTTATCTATCCTATTAAAATGCGAAGGAAAACAGACGTATGTATGTATGTATGTATGTCCGGCTATCTCCTCACGAACCGCTGAACAGAGAAGCACGCGGAAAGTACCAAAAGATGGGGAATATTCCAAGGAATCCATTTCGGCCATTTAAAATCCGAAATTACAATTAGTTAAAAAGATATTAATTAAAAACGTCAAAATGAATGAATTGACGTGCTGCCATCTATTGGCAGAATGGTGAATTCATTCACTGCAGATTCTTTTTTTCCCATATTATTAGTTTTCGCATCCGGTGTTGCATTTTTTTTATTTATTTAACGGAAGTTGGTATTTCCTTTTGAGCGATCTTCTGTGTTCTTCTGTGTTTGGATTTATTAACAACTGAAGAAAAATCGTTTTCCTGCATTTTTTTCTCTTTTTTTTTGTCATACGGTGTTTCGCAACATTACGTTTGTTGGGAAAAAATATTTATTCATTTTTATCCGTTTTTTTTTCATTGTTATTCGTTTTATTTTTTCTCTTGCAAAACAAATATCATGCTAATCTGTTTTAATTTATAAGCATAAGAATTCTCGCGTTTCTATTCAAACCAACCTGCTTTAAGGTAGTAAAAAGGATAGAACTGAAAGTTTTGATCCAACAAGAGAGGATTCAAAACATATTTACGTTTGTTGGGGAAGCTTAGTGACAATATTTGTAGGGAAAAACACAGAGGCAGGCATATTAAAAAATGTGGATTCCGAGGAACGCTGGGTTATTAACTATAAGGTAATTAAAAGGTTGGATTTAAAAATTTTAATTAAACAATATAGGATTCAAAGGATTTTTTACGTTTTGGGGGGAACGTAACGTTTACGTTAGCGACAATATGTGTAAAAAAAATAAACCGGAGGCGGGCATCTGAAAATTAGTAATAAAAAGACTAGATTTGAAAGAATATTTACATTTGCTTGGGAAAGTAAGTGACAATATTTGTTGAAAAAAATGGAGCCGGGCATATGAAAATATGGATCCCAAGGTCTCACGTGATCTCACATCTCTCTGCCCGGGAATATCCCATAATTCAGGATTGCCCGTGCAACGCCGGGGTCATGCAGCTAGTTTATTATATGTATGTGTTTATTTAATGCATGGATGTGCTTAAAAACAGTATTTTATATGGTCTTTTAAAAATAATGCTGAAATTTGTAAATATTTTATTATAATTTCTTCTATATTTGCGCCCTCCGATTGCTCCGTCCTAGGCCATACTCTAGGTTGTCTCTTTGGAAAATCTGACCCTGCCCGTCCCCTATTACAAGGGTGGGAATCATTTGCGGCGATGAGCCCAGAAGATGAAAACCATCATTAATGTACTCACCTAAGGAATCAGACATCACTTACTTATCCAGCAACTTCTCATCCAAGTACTTATGTTGCTCCTTTGTGGTAATAAATTTTTGTAATGATGACCTATATAAATAAAGAGAATTCGTAAGATGTTATACATTTTTAGAAAATTTTTTGGAAGAGGTTTTTACAATTTGTCCTCAATATCTACTTTTTAACTCAGTTCATCTGAATCTTTTACACCACCTGAACATACAAGTATTATGACATTCTCGTAATATTGATAAAATGCAAAAATTCAGTGAGAACTAGCATGTAACATTTGTGTGGATATTTTTGGAAAATTGGTTACATTTTCTGCGCAGCCTAATTTTTTTATCTTGCTGCGCTAATCGGCTGTTCTTTTAACATGAAATTTGCGCAATAAAGTGTCGCATAAATCGATTTCCTCTCAGCTTTAATAAATATAATCTGCAACAAGGAATTAATTAAGTAACTAGCCATCTAAAGAGGCCAACCTAAGCAATATCTTACTTTAGTTTTTAAAGCTCCTTAAAAGAGTAGCCTCCATATAAGAACTACTACAAGGAAACATTAGAACGCATTAGTTACTTTATAACCTTTTTCGCTAATGTTGCATCCGTCTTAGATGGCAAGAAACAACTGGGTAATTCATTCTGATAAATCTTCCAAAAGAATCTAATTAAACCATATAAGGAGAATAATGGTATGGTCATTGTGTTCGGAAGGAAAGCGAAAATCATTTCAAGAGTGGATAATTAAATTTCGTTAAGCAATCAAAGGATCATGATCCCGTAAACACCAGGTTAGCAGAGTAATAGGATTTCGCCCTGAAGGTGTTTGGATATTTTTAAAAAAGTATCAGTTTATTTCTTTTAATGACGAAGGACAAAATAAAGATGCAAAATGCTCGAGAGCTATTGATTTATTTCACGAAAAGTAATTTGCCATTAATTTTGTTCGCTTTTTTCACATCTGACGACATAAATGATTTTTCACAAACACGGTTTGTTGAGCTCATTACAGAAGATTATGTAGTGTTTTAACTAAAACATAGAATACATTCAATTAATTACCTAGAAATATTTAAGGCCCCCATGGCTGTTTTCTGAAATTAATATTCTGCTAAAACCTATCAAACTTGAGTTTTCTGTGTTAGACTTAATAAAAATATAATGCACACATTTCTAAATTTGTTTTTGCTTCGATAAGTTTCTCAAAATTATGGCCATTCATATGAATTGCTTAATAGTTTAGTATGAGAACTTGATGCCAAATAATATAATTAGTTGCAATCTCTGTTTCTAAATATATTGCTGAATAACAGAAATTTTGAGGGATTTTGTTTCCTTTTCATCATACTTGTGGACCAATAAGAAAAAATAAAGTTGAAGCACTGAAAAATATATTTTGCTATCCTTTTAAACCAAAGATGATACATTTCATTAAAGTTAAATTGAATGAGATTTTTGAATTATAATTCATTCAAGATGAGGAACATCGACTATTTGCTTCATTTATCTTAGTAATTCGGTGGAGAACATTTTCTGAATCACGCAATTTACAGAATAATTGCCATCCTAATAACGTTACCATAATCGAGCTTCCCTTCTCCTGCCTAGGAATATGGCACTTTAAAATAACGGGCAGTACGGCAGCAGTTGGGAATTAAGGTCGGAGTCACAGTAGCCACCACTGGCCACGGCACAACCCTCCCGTTGAAGGTACGCCCCGTCATAGGATTGGAGGTACTCAACCCCACACCAATACTCTACCTCCAGGAGAAGCGAGACCCCCGTTTGCATATCTGGCGGCTTTTCATCCATGAACTCGTGGTGTTCCACCGGGAGGATTACTAAAAAATGTTATTATCGTGTTAATAAAAGCGAAAGCAAAAATTCTGTTTTGGAATTAATTCTCAGAAAAGGAAATATTTTTTACAAAACTTTAACAATGGCAAAAGAAGCAATAAAATAATTCATAAAGGAATAAAATTGGATTGAATTTCATTATAGCATTAAAGAGCATTGTTATAAATTGTGTTTTGAAATTAATTTAGAATTTCTTCGTAAAATTAAAGAATAAACTGCGCGAGAAGAAAAATGGTATAATCGAAAACTTTTTCTTTTAATTTTAAAGTGGTGTGAAAAGGCTTCTGTGAGATAATATGCTCTTAAGTTATTTAGAGAAAACTTTAAAATTTCATTTAATTTCTAGTTAAAGAAAAATTTGAAAAACCCTTTCTTAGCGATCACTTCATAGAGAAGTAACAATGCTCCATGTTTGGTACCTTTTGGATCAACACTTTAATATTGACTCACACTTTATATTGCTAATGATTATCCAATTGTTTTAATCATGATGTTATATTAAAATCCATATAATTATATATAAATATATATAAGTATGTTATATATAATTATATATTTAAATACATGGATTGACGTGATTCTTCATCCACTGCCCGCAGAACGCTATCGTTATCAGATCAACTGTTGTTGATTAAGAACTTCTACACGAACAGTTAGTTTATCAGAAACTATTACATTGTGAAAGTTTGGAAATTAAAAAGTTCTCAAGACGAAAGTGTTTATAATATGTGTGTAAAAGCACTCACTTTTGAACGCTCTCAACAACGAGAACCTATCGGGATCACGTTGGAGTGGACCCACTTTTAAAATAAATCCTATTTGGAGATATAAGCTAAGTTCATCAGCTCCCAAAATTTGCTGATACCTGAAACTTTCTTTCGAGCAGAATGCACACTGAGATAGTTGTAGAACCAACTCTCTAAGTAAAAGTTTCATTTTTTGTTAATTTTTAATAATTTCCTTTATCTTATTATGCGACGAGATGATGCGATGCATTAACTTCCGAAAGAAATCTTGTTTGAGGAAAGTGGATTTATTCCGTAATCCCATCGAAGCTAATTGGAAAGTGTCTAAAATTACGTTACTTTAGGGACAAGCTGGAAATATCACAGATAGCTATATCTAAATCTGTTTCCAACCCTAGGTGCGTTTAATTTTCTTCAGTCCTAATTCAGAATTGTTCAAAAAATAATACAAAATGCTCTCTTTGGAATTTCTTAGCACTTTATAATAAAATGCAATAAGTTTGATAATATAACATACGATTTTAAAAAGATATGTGATCAATTTTTCGAATGAGTGAGGGCTGTATTTATGTCAAGAATTTTCTGAAGAATTTTAAAATGAGTTTGCCTAAAATACTTACACAAAAATATTTTACTTTGAGACTTTTAATAATTTTGACGTTCTTAAGTGTAGGGCAAATTCAATTCCCTTTCCTATAATTTATTTAAAGTTTAAGACAATGGGATATCGTATAAATTTTCTATTAATGGTATCATCCGATAAATGTATCTCTAAGCTGCAATATTTCCAATGATGTATCTCTTGTGGTAACTGCAGGACCGGGCAAAACCAATGAGAGTGCAAATTTAAGGTTGAGAAAAATAATTACTTTTCAGTCACACAACACCTGGAGAGCTAGAAAGGAAAAAAAAATGTTTTTATATCTGAAGACAATTTTTTTAAATGTGTATCCATTTTACTTATAATATTATATGATGAGGTGACAGGATGTTATGACTTCCGAAAGCAATTTTGTTTCAGATAAAATGATTAATTCTGTAATTCCATCGATACTAATCGAAAAAGTTTCTAAAATGATCTTGCCTTAGGGACATACCCGGAACAGCAAAAGAGGGTTATATTTTGTGGTATTGTCCTGTTTTGTGTTTCCTGTGTGTGCTTGTGTTTTCTCAGTCTAAATTTAACTTGTTTAATAAATAATAAAAGTGGACAGAAAATCACTGTCCAAAGACTGTTCCATGCTCAACAAACTGGTAGATAACTCTAGAGTTTACAGACATCCGGGACATCGTGTGGCGTTATGTCTAAACAGTGCATTCTTAGCTTTTTCTCTACAAAATGGAGATATTTAAAATTTACAAATTTAAAGAATGATTTTATATAAAATTAAATGATAGTTTCAATTGCATACGGTCTACATTTATGTTAACCGGCTCAAAATAAGTAATGGAAAATATTCAAAAGTATTAATTTGATATTTCTGAAGAATTTATTTACCCCAAAAATATACAAATTGTTCTGATTTCAGTTTTTCTCATACTTTTATGTTTTTTTAATTCAGTACAAACCTGATTCAGTTAGTTATAATTTACAGAGATTTTAAGAAATTAGAATACCGCATTCTTTGTCTTGTATCTCATTCAATCTAGGTAAAAGTGAAAAAAGTTCAATTTTAAGGAAGAAAGGAGAACAGATATTGTTTAACTGCAAAATACCTGGACAGACGGACAGGAGAAACGAATTTGGGTTTGAAAGCGTGTATTTTATGATGGAGCTTGAAGAATCTGGGCAATGTTTTCATCATACGACAGAAATATTATGATAGTTCTAGAAAACTAGTTTTCTAAAGTGTGTACTTGGCCTGATAGTTTTTAGAACGGCGCTGGTGAATATTTTAGACAGTTGAAACTTCATTCCTCGTGTTTTAACGCAACTGTTGATTCGCAGATTCAACATTTTACATTTTAAACATTATTACCTTTTGAATTGTTTTAAACTGTTACTTAGGTATTGAACATGACAAATATCTAAAAAAATGTTATTTAATAAAAAAGTAGTACAGTAAATAAAATTAATTAAATAAACATATAGTATATAAAAAGATTTTACAAAATGTCAGTCTACATTCTAACACATAAAATGAGAACCACAAGAACTACCTCCTCTCTTCCCGTTTTAAAGCAATAAATTACAATGAATATATTTATCATAAAACTTTTTTCTAAAGAATAAATATAGCTCGTATTTACTTCAGTTTAACAAGTTACTAAATATTACTTCATCTCCATAAAGATTTCTGAATATCGCGTTTCCTTCCAGATTTGTGGAAAGCGAAACCACTATGTTATCTCTATTAAACTATGAGAGCAGCAAGTTGGAAACATGTTTGGATTTCCCCCTTTTATAATATTTTAATTATTCCTAAATTACAAAATAACTTGCAAAAATTTACTTTTAATTATCTTTAATGCTGATAACAGCAGATTAATTTCCATTGCTGTCTCGTATTTCCCGAGTAAATCGAGTTACTTAGTGCTCCATCCATATCCATTTAATATCCATATACTGCGTACATACCATACCATCACTTTATCAGGACCATTATTTTCCCTCTTCGTACCTTATGTTGACGATGAATTGTGACTTTGCAATCCGCTACAGATTCTTCTTTTCCTGTCGTTTTTATTTGGTGAAATAATTGGTTGCGCGTCGGTGATTGCCAATATTAAATACTTCCAAACTTGTTTTCTGTTCCTCTATAATATGCTACATTTGGTTTTAAATTATTTTCGCTAAATATAATCTTTCACTTAGCTTGTTAATACAGCATGCATGATTCATAATGAATTTTTATCAGAAAATTGGTTACAGCTGATGCATTTGATGATTGATGGTATTGAATCCAATGTACTTTAATTTTATAAACTTTATGTGGAAAAATTACAACATTTTAGTAAAATATACTATATCCTTTATCTTTTTAATAAGATAATTTTTTTTAATTTAAGAAAAAAATAATATATTATAGTAAAATCGAAATTTAATAACATAGGATTTTTATGCCACGAAATTGCATGGATTTTTTATGGTAACTAAAATAATGATGCATTGATTTATGCTAGTATTCTCAATATGCCTTGTATAAAACAGACCTATTCAGAATATGCAGAATATCTAAAAATTATTGGGACAGACGTTTAGGTAGGTAAAGAAAATCATGAGGAACCATATTCTTAGGAATCCAAAAGCGGAAACATCATCAGAAGGCGATGAGAGACTTTGTTCATCATCGAGCGATGTAAGCAATTTGTTATTTCCGCATTGAAGATGAAGCAGACGAACGGAGAATATGTTTTAATGCAACATAAACTCGGATTTAGTTAGGTCTATTCGGGAGCATTTGAAAAGTTCTCTACGTCGATGGAGACGTTAAATGACACTCAATTTCACTTAACTTTACAAATACTTTCTGCTGGAGATCTTAGAAGATAAGGGATACCAATCTTCTGCTACACCTGAAATAGATATCGTGGTACTGTTAATGTCTGAGAAACTCCAAGTGTGTTCGATTGTATCTGGCTGTCAAATGTTGCATCATTATCAGGGATTTTTCAGTTTTAACTTTGGAACCTTTGAGCATCTCTTGTGAAATCATTTATCTATATAGCACATCAACTCTTAAATTCTCTACAATCACTGGCCCCTTCTTAATAATGGCTTGCACGATTTGTGTTCCCAATGCCTTTTCCAGCACTTACCGAAGGTACATGTTGGCATGGGTTCTTTTGCGATAATAAATCCTTTCTATGTTATCTACCCCTGTAAATATTTGTGCTGATAATTTTGAAATACTAAGTGTAGAGCTATAACTAATTGCTTTTTTATTGTATTTTGAAAGAAATAAAACAAATAGTTTCATTCAGACTTTATTGTGGAAAAGCAAGTAATAATAATTTTTCGTATCTTAAAAATGTAGAGATTTCTTCTTGTAATTGGAATATCAAAACACTTATTCAACTTTCAAATGCACCATGAATAAATACTCTTTACATTTGCATGAGTATATGGCAGCAAAATTTTATTTCGAAATATGAAAGCAAATCACGTTCAAGTTAATACAAGAAATTATATATAGGTATGAGACTTCGTGCATATGAAGAAAAATTCACTAGATATCGATTATATAATTTATTCTACCAGCGTACTGAGACCTCTTTTATGAGCACTAAATCGCTTGATCAAGTACTATATGCTACAGGGGTAGATAACGTCTACTCCTGTAATAATGTCTAACGATTTGGACATTACAGACTTACTTTAAAACAAAATACTATATAAATCAAGGTTTGTTACAATAAAATCACAAAATGAAAAACACAAAAGCATTTATTCTTCTTACAGTTAGGAAGAATTTTTTTAAAAAACACATGTAAAACTTATGAGCCAAAATCCTTAATTCAAAGCAGTCAGGGTGTTCCTCTTCAGATTTATATAAAGAAACAAAATAGGTGAATAAAGTATCGAGGTTTGTAACTTGAAAACGTTACACAAGAACTCACTTAGAGAACATTTTTCATGGCATCCTTTTATTTATATCCCATATAAAAATGAGTTTTGAATTAAAATTGTCCTGTATATTCTCTGTTGAAACTGATAATACCGAAATCAAAACCTATTTCTTCCGTCCTCCCGCAAAAGCAGGTCGACATTATCACTCTCTATTCCATCATCCTTTTAACGTCTATATACAAGAGATACTCCCCTATCGTCATTAGATCAGGGCTTTTCTTTTCACTCTTAATACCTGATGACACCAATGAATGACGACCTTGCAATCTGTCACAGCTTCTGTTCTCCTCTTTTTGATCCATGGGCGTTATATGGCGAAAGGTCTGTTTATGCCTCAGTGATTGCTACTTCCGGATACTGCATTTACGCATCTCTGACCTGATTTTTATGCCTCTACCCGTTTTAACGGACTTGATTTATTTTCGATAAGCATCGCTAGTTACTTAACTCCATACCATCAGTTTTTATTAAAATATATTATGGAAATGCTGCTTTAATGGAAAGTAAATTCTGAGGATGAAATAATCTAGCTAAGACAAAGTGAGATTAAAGTTACTCTAAAGTTTTTTCAATTTTCATGGAGGCATAGAAATTTCTTGTAATACAACAGCAAACTCCTTTCCAGGTGAAAGAGAAGGTGATATAAGAAATATATGAAAAATAATCTATATTAAATCATTACTGCATGATTTATGATGAGATGGACTTTTTAATCAATTGGATAAACCATTGAATTTACAGAGTGGAAAATGCATGTTGAGCTAGAATCCCGAAAAATTACCACAATTAAATTTATTATAATTAATGGTTACTGAAAAGCCAAGATAAGCTTTTTAAAAAAATCTCAGTTTTGATGACATGTCAGTCACAAAGCGTGTGTCTCCAAATTCAATTTTCTTTCAAGATTCCATGTGGATAATTACTACCAAATTAATGAATTTAGAATAATGAAATCGTGGAACATCACGCCATTTTATTATTTTAAAATATCTTCCATCTCAAGTGTAGGGTTCTTCCAGTTTTTATAAGCTTTTATTCAACTTCACTGTCGTGTCCTCAAATCTTGAGATCGATTTCTTACCCACTTCAAATCGAACTGCAGCTTTGAAATTTAGCACAGTCGTGGGTTTCCGGAGACAATACAATATTATACAAAATATATGCAATCTATACATATTTTAAACCTAATAAATTGATATTAAAATTTTAGCCCTATATTTGGGCGATAAAGTTTGGAAGGTGGTAACCTCACGTCACGTTACAAACACCACTAGACGACACACAATAGAAGGGGGCGCGGCCTGTGAATCATCCCCATTTCGGAACGGCTTGAGGGTCAAAGGTCAGATTGGGGAAATGAGTCTTATTCTCTCTCAATCTGTGTCGCACTTTTTTCAAATTCCAGCTAATAAAATCTCATTCGCGCTGCGTAAAAGAAATTTTACTTTTGAGTTAATTTTGACAAAATTATAGTGTGTAAACTCATTTTCTTATTTAAAGTGAATTTTGAACAAAAGCTTATACCTTAATTTTTTTATTTATAGCTTATATCTAACATACATGCGTCTAGAATTGCTACTTTTCTTAGTCAATCTCTTAAAGTTTATGTTTGCAGATTTATATCAGCTACAGACATTGTAACAATTGCCAAAGAAAATCAGTTTACAGTAACTCAAATAACTGCCAAGAAAGATTATTCCGTTATATCATTTAATAATATTTGCAATCTTTACCCTCAAAATATTTGAATATTTCTTACTAAGAAATAAGTTAGTTAAATATTCGAAATATATTAAACGACGCGAAATCTTTCCATGACAGAAAATAATGTATTCAAATTGATATTTATAATTAAATTTGTAAATAAATCTATTTCGCCGGAACGCTGGCACTTCGCTGAGAGAAAAGCAAAAGTTCTTTGAAATTCTAACACCAATTAAATTTATTAATTAAATAATTTGCTTACTCTTAAGATTTTCCCGCCTGTATCAAAATTCCATCAAGTAAGTTAATGGCCTCATGACACTCTATCTCTTGGAGTAGATTCCATACAATTACCTGCTGGGCTTGGAGCTCATGTTTAAATTAACAACAAACAATAATTAAATTATTAGATTATTAATCGATTTTTGAAAATTCAGTTGACGTGATTTCAATATCACCTTCATAAATAGTTTTACATAGAGATCTGTCTCCAATGGTTTCTTCTTTCAGAAATGTTTAAGTTTGCCAAAGAGATAATTTACGAAATACGAAAAATCATAAAAAACACTCAACGGATGAACTGAAAATTTTGAACTTTAATTTTTAATAGCAGATTTAGACTGTTAAAGTAAATTTTTATGTTGACTTACATGTATTCGCAGGTTATAAATACAATCGTATTGAAAGGATTTAGTTTTGGATTCACTGAATTAACAAAAAGCATGTCTGAAATTTATAAAATGATGATTAATTCAGATAAAATAATAACTTGCTCATCTTAATACGCTGCAACTAAGAATATGGAAATATTTTCTACACGTACATCCAACAGATGTGTATAATTCACCACTGTTGCTCTTCGCAGCGAAACTCGAGCGTCAAGGTGACGAACAAAATTACTTGATCGCAAAACTCGTGAAATGCTTATAGACGTGAAATTTCGATTTTTCCCAGTGGAGCTCAGGAGATGTTTCAAGGATCTAAAAAATCTTTTTTGTTTTTGGATTGGCATGCGTTCATCATATTTTAAAAGCTTTCTTGTTCCATAGATTTTAGCTCCCTCTTATCAATGCAAACGCCTGTGAAAATATATAAATAACTGTTCTTTGTCAATTTAGGAGTCATTGTATATTACCTAATAAATCTAGTATGTTAAACATTATTTCAAACATATTTTAGTTAAACTTGCAAAATACATATTTCTTTAGTAAATTTAAATAGAATATTTGCATTACTTTTATATTCAGTTCTTGATGTTTTTGTAAACTATTTTTTTTTATTGAATAGAAGCAAAATTTATTTTCTTGTTATTCCAGTGATACTTTGTTGAAAACTTTTTTCTCATTATCTGACTTGTAAATAAGACATACTAAGTAAGAATAAATTTTTCCCTGAATTGATTTATTTTCCTTTCATTTTAACTTAGATGTATCTTAATCCAGTTTGTAAAACGCATGTTTATTTGAACTTATATTGGCACACACTATATAAATGAATACCGATACGGAAGTAAACAAAGGAATCAAGTGCACCCCCCTGAATTAATTTTGATACCAGAGTATAGTAACAACTTGTAATACCGGTAACTCGGGTAATGAGCTCGCTGATCATTACGCCAAAATAGCGACCACTTCAGGGGATGAAGTGGATATTCCGGCTCCCTATTCTTACGTTAAATTAAAAATCAAAGGAAATATCATAGAAGAATGGGAAATTGGCTTAATGATGATTCTGAATCAGGGAGACGTATCAGAGGTTATGTTGAGCATGCGGATACAAAAATTATAATCCAAATTAAATTTTTAATATATCTCCTAACTGGGCATGGACCATTTCCTTACAATCCTAATTGTTTCAAATTCCTTAATTCACCACTGTGTATCTGTAGGAAAATAAGGGATGCAGATCACTATGTTTTTGACTGCATCCACACAGAAATGTATCATCTTAAAAAAACCACAAACAATTTTAAAAGAGAGTGGTTTAAATCTTTACACATTAAAAAAATACAACTTTTAAAATTCGGGAGATATTCCTTATAAGTGATAACATATGCAATAGACTTTCCCAAGTGTATCATAGGCATATCTGACTTTCTTTCTTTGTTCTCGTCTAAATTATGTTACAGAATTCGGGTTTTATTGCATAGTTTTTTTTTCTTCCTAAATTGTGTTATAGAAATTATTTTGTTGTTGTTTCTCTTCTTTTTAAATTTTTTTTCCTGTCTCTCTTTTCTAAATTGTATCTCAGACTTTGTCTTTTTACAATTTATTTGCAATTTATTAAATTTTATTAATTTTTCAGTGTTTGTTTATTTTTTGATATGTTCCTTTATTTATTATGTTTACTTGTATATATTTATTATTTTTGATTGTAATTAATTATTATGTTTGCTGTGTATTTTATTACATTTATATTCACATTTTATTTTGGTATTGTATTACTTTTATTGTATTATTTTACTCATATTTTTTGTATTGTTTTACCTATTTTTTGTTATTATATTGTACACTTATATTATTTTGTATTGTTTCACTTTATTATTTGTATTGGAATTTTTCTTCCCGCGGACTCGTGACATGCTTTATTCCCTTTGGGTAAGCAGGGTCTGAGTGCGCAATCAAAAATTATAACAATTTGTAAATCAGCATAATATGAATTGTAAGTCAATTCATTTACCTACATCCAGATTTTTTTAGGTTGCCCAAAATTTTTTATACATAATATATTATGCCATTTATTAAATTTTATAGAAGAAAAAATTATTGATGTAAGAATAAGATTTATTTTTATGAAGTTCCCTTATTTCAAAGGGAAATATCAAAACTGATATTATTATGATAAAAAAAAAACTTTTTCGGAAACAACGATCTTTGAACGAAAAACAGAATGGTTCTTCTAATAATTAATTTGAAAGAAAGTTTTTCAGCTTTTTGTGTTATTCACTATTTTGAAGTTGCTTTCCTTCGACGTTTCAAATAAACACCATCAGCTATTTGATTAATACAATAAAAAAAATTAAAAACTACAGGGCCGAGAAGAATAAGAGGCGAAAACATCTCTTCAACAGACAATACTTCGAGTATCAATTAGTGACCAGTAAAAATTTGTTCCGTTTTCCTTTGTTACTTTAAATTATAATGTAAACTAAAATTTCTTGCAAAAGGAAAATGAAATCAGCAGTTGAAAAACAGCAGAAACTCATTAAAGGAATGAAGCGAATTTTAATCAAAGTTTCGTTTGACTTTTTCCGAAGTTCGAGTTTTCCCAGAGCTTTTTGTGTTATTTACTGTTTAGAAGTTACCTTTCTTTGAAGTTTGAAATAAACGTTTTAAATTACTTTATTAATACAATACAAAATTCAAAATATTACAGGGCCCTGAACAATAAGATGTAAAACCATCACTCGAGCAGATAATGATTCGAGTATCAACTATAAGTGACCAGTAAAAAAATCTTTTGTTTTCCTTCAACTGTTAATGTAAAATAAAATTTCTTGTGAAAGGGGCATGAAATCGACAGTTGAAAAACAATCAGAACTCATCATGGAAATGAAACAAATTATAATAAGAGTTTTGTTTGAGTTTCGTCATTGCTAAATAGAAAGCCAAGTAATTCTTCCTTCCTGTATTTTTTACATGTTTCAAAATGAGATTGCTTTCTTTCCTTCTCTATCTCTCGTTATTATTTCTTTAACTACTTAGTAGTTGCAAATAATTAGTTGCTTAATATTTGTCTAATTTTATTTATATTTGTTTATAGTGTCCTTTGTGCAAATAGAATTTTGAGATCTTTTCTTTTTCTTATTTAACCTTTGATATGAAAATAATTGAGATTCAATAGCTGTAGATGTGATGCATAAAAGGCTCAATACGCTCTACAGAGCAGGCTGTTGGACCTAGAACAGTCAAATTTGGCTCATATTAGTTCTTGGGTAGTGGATGCTGTTTTCGAAAGGTTTTTTCAAAGTGTTTAATAATATTTTTAATTTATTAAAATTAATCTGAATTAAAAAGCATTTACTCAATTACATCAGAGCATATTGTGTTGTTAAAACAATTTCTCCACCGCTTTAAAATTAAAAAATATCATTTCAGTAATACAGATTATATTTACGTGCTAATTTTTCTTTAATTTTAGTACAGTTTTCAAAGTAAATTTAAAAGGAAATTTGTAACAATGTTTTATATTGCTGTAATGAAGTTCAATCCAATTTATTGTTTCATGAAATCTTTGACTAGCGTGCTTTCACCACTGTTAATAATATGATAAAAATTTGCTTAATTTTGACTTCAACTCCAAGGAAGAGTTTTCACTTTCGCTTCTATTAACATGATAATATTTTCAGACTTCTATTCTTTCTATAAATTGCATGATGTAAAAATTATTACACCGAGGATTTAATGGTTATTGCAATCAAGCTAGACGAAGACAAGACAAAAGAATCAAGCCAGGAACATTGTCATGCTATGTTGCTTTGGACTTGTACTTCGAATTCCCTTTATTTTGTGTTTATCTTGCTTAAATTATCTTGCAACATTATTTCTGAAGCTTCATAACATATGAGGTTGAATGGTAAGTGTACGCTCATCAGCAATTTAATAATTTTAAGTGATATAAAACATGTATTCTGTTTTCCTCCATAAATGTCAAAATTCTGGGACTAAAACATCCCATATCCAAAGCGAAAAGGAAAATAAAACATGAATTAAGACATGTGCTTTTAAAGTTTCGTTCTGGCGGCCGACTGACCCACTCAACACCAATTCTATTAAACCTTAACTACTCGCGCCAAATCACACAGCAAAATTTTCCGCGCATTGTGTTTTGTACACCATATAATTCTAAATTTCTAGGTAAAAAGATTAATGATTTAAAAGATTAGTTTTAAGTCAAAGACAATAACCATGTGTTACAATAAAAGACATAAAATAGGCGTTTATGGCAATATTACCCAATAAAATAAATTTGTGAAATGCATATTGAAGATTTGTAGATTTATAAATTTATATATAATTATAGTAAAATATAAAAAACAGGAAGCAATAGAAATATTTTAATTAGAAATTAAACAACTTTAATCCTTCATTAAATTATGCAACATCCAGTTAGAGCTAAAATAATACTTATTCGTTGTCGGTTTCTTCATTGTTTCGAGAGACTTAACGTTAGAAGGACTTCGTGCAAGCTCTTAAGTTCAAATGAATGAAACCCAAAACCTTCCTGCATCACTCAGCATGAGTCACCTTTAGGTTAGGTGGGAGAAAAAGTTTAAGGACGAAGCAGAATTAAAGCAACGGCCGTTAACGCTCCAATGGTGTGCAAAACATACCAGGGCAAGTAATTAAGGGTTAATAAATTCAGAAGCTGAAAAATGTCTGGGTGTGTTATTGACTCCTTTCTCATGGATGAATCCAGTGTATATGCGGATAAACTCAAAAAGTTATTTGCGTCCAAATTAAAAACAATATAGTGTTGTATATATGTGTTTTCCCAGAATAAGAAACTATAACAAATCTTCTTCACGCCAACAGATGGCGTCGCTTAAACTCCGGCCTGAACTTTGGACTCATACTTCTACTTTAACTTCCTTGTAACTCTGATTAATGGTATCCGTTTTCTGTTCCTTTTCGTGTGTATGTGTTGTGATGTGCTTCGCTTAGTAAATGTCATTATCTCTCAAAAGGCAGCGCTCTGGTTTCTATTCAGTAGTCAAAAATGGATTAAGTAATATGGATTTTATTTAGATGACTAGAATCTGCTATGAAGACGCACTTCGCATTCTACCGAGAAATAAGGTAAGTGAAATTTTGTCACTTGCACTTTTAAATTAGAATAGGATCAATATTCTAACATATAGAACCTCGAAACTTAGAATAAAATCCAAGTTTGCCAAAAGTAAATGATACTGTTGCTTAGAGGTGAGTCGGCATCTCTTTGTACATCCAAGATAACACTTCGTGCCAAAAAGCGAAGTTATCTCTTCAGGTATTAGAGCTATCTCCTTCTTATGGCATCCTATAGCATAATTTGGAGAACATCAGTATCGTTAAAGAAAGGAAATTAACCTCTTAGGATATCTATAATAAGATCCTGGGGAAGGTTCTTATCATGTTTCCCATACACAGTATTAACATATTTTATAAAAATAACTATATGTCCACCATAATCACAATGCATATTTGAAAAAAATGATAAAACATGGCAACGCAAATCTATTTAGTGATGCACCGTTATCTAGCTATAGCCCGACCTCCAGAATTTCTTATCAGATCTGCAGCCATGGTGACAGACGAGTGATGTCACCACTAATGCAATGACTGAAATTTTCCAGCTCTTTCTCAAACAAATGAAACTACGGTAAAGCTGCAATTATTGTTAGGATTGTAAGAAAAGAATTCATTTTAAAGCATGATACGAGTTATGATTTCAACAAAAGTATCGAACACCAATCAAACGAAACCAGGTGATTATAACAACAAAATGGCAAATGATATTTAAAAAAATAGAAACGAAAGATATCCACAAAATAAAAATAATAATGTAATGAAAGGTGATTGCTATACTTGTAGATAATTTTACTATTCTTGCTGCTTCAAAATTAATAAAAAAATATCATTTGTATATTTTCGCCTGATATTAACCGTTTACAGGCCGAATTCGGGTTAATTTTTAATTACTTTTTTGCATATTTCAACTTCTAATGCTGTAGTTTTGGGTCAGCTGGGGTAATTGGGGAAAAGTTTTGCAGACTCTCTCATTTTCTTCTCTTTAGAAGGATAGTATGCGAAGGAAAGTAGTTCGAAGAAGGAGCGCGGCCTGCTCTTCTTTTTCAGTGGCCCCCGATATTTTTTGTGAGCGCATAAATATATTCTGCAGGGTTCAGTAAACAATGCCTTCTTTCAAAAATGATTTATTAATTAATCAACCTCACTTACAGGAGCGCTCTTATTTTAACCCGAAGTTTTTCCATTTATCCCAGAGACTACGGGGTAATTGGGAACACGTATTTTGGCTTCTAATCACAGTAACGAATTAATATGAAGAGAATATATTTGAAATGATTACGAAGTACTGTATATTGCCTCAAAATGCATTTAACTGCCTCTTCTCAATTATTACAAAATACTATATTTTGAATGCTTTTCGGCAAACAAATCTTCTATTTCATGCAATATTAGATGTAATCTATTATAACTATTTTCGCCCTTCAATTTTGTGTAATTTACTATCATTTCAACTCAAATTTCTTTGAGAAAAACTGGGAAAAGAGTCTGTATAGAAACTGAAATAATTGAATATTATGACATTCTAGAAGGAAATGGGTAAGACTTAAGAAATCACGCATAAAAATTACAAGAAACACACAGTTCAATTTATTAGTAGAAAATAGATTTTCCACTTAAAATCGAAAGTCCTATTCACTGTTCTATTAATTTTTTCTTTACTCCTCACACTACCTGAAAACCAAATAACTCTTTCCTACAATGTACTTCAAAGATATGATCTGGGAATATAGGTTTTAACTTACTCGAGGAAATGGCAAACTGATCATTTACCACCCAATCAAATTTTTATTTAGCCAAACTGGTACTTCTCAAACCTGTCATATCATATTCACCACCGTCAATTTCTTGAATGCTGCAGATGTACGAATAATGGGCCTTCATTCTGGCACCTCCAATGTTATCGATAAAAAAACATATTAGTTGAAAAATCAACAATTGTTTATTCCAGATAAATTACTTCCTCCATCTCCGAAGCCTCTATTTTATGTTGGAATAAGCCAAAATCCTCATATTCAGATTGCACCATCAGTATCACGTTTTCTTCTTTCTCTTAATCAGTTTCTTGTTTAGTTCCATATTTGTGACAGTAGTTTCTCGTATTTCATATCATTTATAAACCGCACCTAGCCCAGAATTATATTTACGAATCGAATTTCGTTGTTCTATACGTACCTTTTTATTCTGTACAAGAAAATATCTTTCACTTAGCTGGATTGGGAGATGAAAATAATATTTAGAATGAACTATGACTAAGAATTATCATTCCGACGATACATAAATACTTATCCGACTCATTTAAAATTACCCCCTCAGATTACAGATAAAAAGCATTTTTTTTTTGTCGCCAGAACTAAAGTATTAACCTTTTAACAACAGAAGGGGATTTCCTTTCCATTTTCCTTTCAATGAAGCTCACAATAGAGATATTCTATCTTTCGCAGAATAGTCAATGTTACCAATTGGGAACATGAAACTTTAAGGAATTACTAGCTGTATTGTCCGGCGTTGCAGGGGATATCTCGAATAATGGGATATTCCCGGGCGGAGAGAAGCGAGGTCAGGTGAGACCTCGGGATCCATATATTTTCATATGGCTCGACTCTGTTTTTTTCAACAAAAATTGTCACTTACTTTCCCCAACAAACGTTAGAAAGTTAAACACCTTAATACAGAAAAGGAAAGAAAACGATTTTTTTCGATATTAATAAATCCAAACACATAAGCTCTCTAAAAAAGAAATACCAGCTTCCTTTAAATAAATAAATGGAAATGGAAGAACACCGTATGTGAACCATTAGATTTTAAAAGAGGACTTCTGCGGACTCGAATGAATTTTTTTTTTTTTTTACGTTTTCGATTAAATGATGAATGTAGTTGCATTGATTGGTGTAAAACCTGAAATTCTGCCATTCACACTTAAGTTGTAGTAAATCATCAAAGTTTCCGTATGATGTAAGAAGGGGACTTCTGCTCGGAAGAGGATCTTCAATTCACCCTCAAAAGGTCTAAAATTAATTTACATTACTATTTTTTTACTAATTTTTATTTTTGAATGTGAATTTAACTTAAAAGGAAACAAATTTTACATTTTGTTTCGTTTTATTAAAATTGAAATTTATTTGCAAATAAACGCATTTTGAATTCAATTTGAGTTTAATTGATATTTCTTGTTTCATATTTGTTTATCCCTGGATTTTTTTTAAATCTGAATTTTACTTCAAAACCAGTAGCTTTCCAAATTTAGATTTCTTTGCAAATAAAAACACTTTTACTTTTATTTGAGTTTCATTGATATTTCTAGATTCTAATTATTTTTTCTGTTGTCAACGGATAACTTTAAAATTCGATTTTTGTTTGAGGCTTTAAATTTAAATATACTCAAAAATAAATAAATTTTGAATTTTAGTTAAGTTTCATTGATATTTTTGGCTTATAATGATTTACGACCTAAAATGTTGAAAATTTCGTGTTGTTTGATTTTAAAAAAGGGACTTCTTCAAAATTTAAATTTGAATTTTTCCAAAAATTAAAAATTATGCAATTTTTTGGTTTTCGTCCATAGGTTCATTTTCTAATCTGAATTTCGATGTTGTTTGCAGCCAAATTTTTTTCTCTTCCTGTAAAATTTTGAAAATGTCAGAAGTTTTCTTTTAAAATGAATCGATTCATGTCATTTTTGCTCAATAGATGGCGGCACGTGACTGATAATACAGTCATGTGCCGCCGGTATTCAGTTCGTTGTGTATAAATCAAAACGCGGAAGTTTGCTGAAAAAGAAAATAATCTTTTATACAAATTAAAGCCAGGTTTCGTTAAATAAATATACAAAAAATGCAAGAACTTTGGATGTCAAAGCTGACAATAGATGGCAGCATGGGAGAATCACAATCAATATTAAGTTTATAATTAATATCTTTTAACTAATTATAGTTTTGGAATTTCAATGGTTGAAATGGATTACTTGGTTTATTTCCTGCCTTTCGGTACTTTCTGCTTGTTTCGGGAATCAGTGGGTATTGAGAAGATAGGTGGACATAGATATAAACATACGTTTGTTGACGTTCGGGTTTTAATAGTAACATATCAAATGCGTTTCTTATTTATATATTATATTTTATGTGTTATTTGTAACGCGGAAATTTTTAACTGTATGTACGGATTTTTAGAAATTGTGTATCGTTTTTTACTTTTTTCGGAATTTTTATGCTACACACAAATTAAAATGTGAAAAAAGCCAATTTTTTAGAATTTCTGTACATTGCCATTTTTATCTGAAACATAATATGTATATCAAAAAATCAAGCTTACATTTATTTATAATTAAAGTAATTTTCAAAAGAATATGAATGATAATTAATTTTTAAATGAATTTTCAATTCGATGTTCCCAACTGAGAACATTGGCCTGTAAACGCAGACCAAACAACACATTATCAAAGCGTAAACAAAACAACTTATAAAATGGATTTGAAACAAAAATGAAATGCATTTAATAGTTTGCTATTTAAAAGACTATATTCAAAGCAACAAAACAGTCCGTACATGAGAGTTACATATGATATACAATGTTGGGCAATAACAAGACAATAAATAAATATCCAGTTACTTTTTCAGATTAAAAATTAAGAATATTGAGATTTATATGAAATCATTGCTATTTGTATCTTTTCCCGAAGTACCAACGGAACTCATTGAAACTCAAACGTTTCACCATTTTAATCTTTTATTTGAATTAACTTCATTAATAATCCTTTCCGAATTTTGATAAAAATTATATATCAAACAATTATGCATGGTTTTGTAGCAAATTTGAATATTTATTATATTTGTGAAAAAAAAATTATAAGTTTAATTTTTATACTCAATTCCATTTCCTCTCTTTAATACATTCGATAAAATTTATTTATTAATGACTCTGAGAAAGAAGTAAAGAGAAATTCTTTCCTCGACACTTTTTTTCATTGTGAGCCAACCAAGAGAAAATTTAGCATAAATAAAATTTATTTCCTAAAAAAAACCACTTAAGGTTGATGTAAGTTTTCAAGAAATATATTTTTAGATTCAGAAGAAAATATGTTAATAAAAAATGAATAATTATATAATAAATTATGAAAATTGTGAAGCAATGGAATAGTTAATTATTTATAATATCAGGTGAGGATAAAAAAACACAAATAAACTTAGCTAACACGTTTATAATTTTAATATGATAATATTTATAGGCTGGGTTACTACCTGCATATTACGTCATGTAATATTCGTGACGCAAAACTCGTTCAAATCGTTGTACAGAACATACGGAAGACCTAGAGCTAGCAAATTTCGCAAGTAGTTACTTCTCAGGTAGAAAGTACTCACTAATAAAGAAAAAAAAAACTAAAATCCCTTTTAAACACAATTTGGTGACAATGATTTTCCTCTCTACAGGATGTTGTTCAAAAAACGGTTTTGATAAAATCACAAGGGTGATTCTACTGTTATGTTTTTCCTTTCCGCGAGCACAGTCCAGCCTTTCCAGTACCTTTCATTTCAGCCGCAGACTGCAGGCCAGCTGCACCTGGTGGTCATTAAGGAGACGTTCGCAAGGGTAATAGCTTCACGTGGAAAGTGACCACAATGCCCAGGAATCAATATCTGTCAGAAAGAGCATTTGGATCGACTTTGAGGAGATTAGCAGTGCTCTTTCATGTCGCACCTGTATAGCTCCGGTGGTGAGGAAACTCAGGAACCATCCCACGGCCGGAATGGACCATTGGGAACATGGAAGTTTAGTCGTTGGTCGCCCAGGAGTACGATTGTCCGGTGGAGTCAAAGGAAGGCGGAGCTCCACCCCTTGAGGTAAGGACAAAAGCGGAATGTTGAAGTCGGAACGGGGAGACAGGTGAAGGACCGATTCAGGAAGACTCGAACGTGGTTTTCAGACTCCGTAGCGCAGAAAGAGCTGTGTGATCAGCTCGGATTTAAAGTCCCGAATTAATTCGGACTTGGACAACGATCACTGAGAAATCGGCATTATTTCGAAATCTCGGCTCATCGAACATTGACTTGCGAGCACTCCTTGTAGCATCGTGCTTAGGCTATCACGCTGATAGGAGGAATCTATCCATCCTATATTGATTTACGTCTCTTGGTGAACTACGACTCCATTCAACATTAACGTCCTAGAACTGTGATGAACGAACTCTGTATATAAATATTTAGTCCAGATTTCTATGAAAGAATTGTTCTTTAAATTATATCTGTGTAAAATAAAAGTACTTAGGTCAACCTAAGCTTTGCATTTATTTGGTCGCACCTAGACCAAGACACCACAGTACCATCAAGACGAACAATATTTAATATGCAATCTAGGTCGCATTCCACTCTGAATAACTTAAAGGCCATGGTGGCCGAAAGGTTAAGAATCTGGAGTTAAAAGCAGCAGGTCTTTGGTTCATGTGCCACTAAAGATACAATGTTCTTACAGAACGCTGCCCCATGTCCCCGTGCCTGATACCATTACAGCAATAACAGTGCTTACAAGAGAAAATTTACGAGCACTAAAATTCTGAGTTCAGTTCAGAGTAAAAGAAAAGAATGATTGATTTCGAATTATTACTAGCAAGCACAAGTCGTCACTACTGGCGTGATTTGTTTCCTACCAGAGACATATGTTTCTTGCATAATGAAGCCACAGTTTCTTTCCTCCACGTTCACCAAATCTGATCCCACTATACTTCTTCTTGAAGGGGAGAATAAAAGCAATGGTGTAAGAGTCGACTGTGGATAGTGTAGAAGATCTCGTAACGAGAATCTTAACAGCAGACAGAATAAACGCGATAAGAGCAATCCTTGAGACGGCGCGCCTGTCTTTCATTCGCCCGTGTAAATTGTGAAACCCTACACTGGGCCGCCACTTGAATCTTTTTTCTGATGTCAATAAATGGATTTGTAGAACTTTCGATTTCCTTTTTTCTCTGCCTTTTCACTGATGACAGTTCAGTTTGGACATCCCAATTTGCGTTTTTCTGCTACTCAGAGTGGAATGGGACCCTAGGTTCCACAGTTCATATTGTTCGCATAGTAAGCATCACAAAAGTTCTTTCCTTTTGTTCATCCACAACTGCAAAATGAATTTTTAAACTTTGGAAATTTACATTTTACTGATACGATGACTGCCTCCCTTCACTGGACATGATCTCAGCTGTGAATTTGATTCTCCGATAATATTATGAAATAAAATGTATTTCCTTCTCTAATTGTTAGGTAGATTTCATTTTCTCATAAAGTGATCCATAATGAATTTTCTATATTATCTGATAGTATTCTATCTATTAGAATATCCACGTATTATTGATGTTTTATGCTGCTGAACCAGTATAGGTTCATAAGTTAAGAATTTCTTGATTCAAGCATACTGTCCTAAATCACGGATCATCATCCATATTTTCTCTTAAAATATTATCTTCACCGACCAGAAAGACTCAGAGTAAATGGATGAGGTGTTATTGGTTCATTCTTCGGTATTCATCTCTAGCCATTTATTTTAAGTTGGTGGCCTAATGCCATAATATGGATGCTCATGGCATTAACAACTTCAGCATTTAAAAATAGGTACTTTTAATCATATGTTGAAATAATTCATGTTTAAAATGAGTCATTTGTACATTTAAGTAATAATTTTGATCCTGAAAGCTTTTCATTTTTTGCTGTGTTCTTAATTTAAGTATTCAAAGACGGTGCTGCATCAGTGTGAAAATAATTTCTCAAAAGTTATTGTAAAAACATATTATCAGAAATAATCGATTAAGAAGAAAAATGTAATTTATCCAGAATTATTTATATTGAAAATAACAAAGAAAAAGGAGAAAGAAGAATTTTTTGAACCCGGGTTTTTTACATATAACTTTTTTAACTTTAGTTTTGTTTGCTACTTTACTACATACAGTCATCAAATGAATTGATTAATACCACTTTTTACGCTAAAGTAACTACACCCATTGACGACATCTCTCAAAGTTGTTTAATTTACTCGATACACGATTAAGATAATCGTTTATTAAAGATCAAATCATTTATGTAATACTTAGGGGAATACAAGATTTCAATACAAGATAGCACACTTAATGTGAATTTTCGTAATATAAAATAGACTTGAATTAATTTTAGCATCATGTGTCAATAAATAGGTATTAATAACACTGATATACATTAAGAAAATGACAATGGGTATACAATAGCTGCATACAATTTTGCAAGTTCACCTATCACGAAAAACAACTAGATGTGTACATAAAGCATCATACGAAAAAAGATTTAAATAACATTTTTATTTTACTTCAAAATCTTTGATTTCAACTGGATATTACTTTACATAAAACAAGTTCAAAAATATTTTTTGCATCTTAATGTAGAAAAAAAGGAGAAAATAAATATCATATTAAAAGTGTCATACCAAATACATTACATAATGAATAAATACATTAGCACATGATTTATCCCTATAATAAATACCAATAAATAGAAAGAACTGATGTCGTCTCATTGAATATTTTATGATTGGTTTTTATCTTCGAAAATAATGGTATTAGACATAAGTTTCTTTGGTTTGTTTTTATTTATCTTAAAAAGATTGCATGAAAAAATATTATAATACAAACACAAGAATGAGATTTTAATTTAAAGAACACACGAATATTTACAAAGAACAAATAAAAGAGTATTAAGATTAAAATTTAGTTATTTTTAAATTACTTGCATGCGTTTACTAAAAATGAGATGTTATTTTCTCTATAAAAGACAGGAAACGTCAAAAGAAATTAAAATGACTAATTTTTAAAGACACATTAAATATTAAGGACTTGTAACTAAAAGTAAGTCTTTCTCTTTTACGTTAAAGTATGATCAAAGTCCGTATATGTTCCAGATGATTTCTTGTTATATCAGAGAGGTTTTTTAATTATTTAACTTGTTTTTTTCGCAGAACTTGAAACTATTCATTATTTGATTTTAGGGTGATATTTTCTTTTCAAAGTCTTTCAAATTTTCTTCTAGATTAGATTGGTAAAATCATAATTTTTGTTCTTTCTCAACATTTCTCTGGATTTTATACGGAATTTTGGGAGATATAATGAAAATAAGAGGAACTAAAATGATTCAGAACTCATATAAATGTTTGTTTTTGAAAACCAATTTTTTTTAAGTATGTAGTTATTAATGGAGATTTGAAATTTTGATTGCTTACTTCTCAACATCAATGCAAGTTTTAATTCCAGCAATTTATTAATATGAACGAAATGAAATAGATTATTGAAACGAAAGTAAAATGTCATAAATTTTATATAATATCTTTAAAAATATATTTGTAAAACTTTTCTTTTCTTATCATTTTTCTATGTACTAATCCAATAAATTTAATTTAATATAATAAGGTATTAATTCTGTAAAGCATAAATAATTTTTTACTTTGAAATTGAACATTCTTCAGGATTATTATGAATAAGGAGCCAAAAATAAAAATTATTACAGAATCCACTGCATCCAATCTTGCCTGATTAACTGAAAACCAAATAACACGAATTAAAAATATATATTTATAAAAATAAAACCGAAATTGATTTAAAAAGTTCATGATAATGTACATAGGTTCAAAAAGTCATGATTAGTTCCAAAATAATTCCATATTAATATAATTCCATATCAAATTAATGTTATAAACGTAGCATCTGATGGTCATATCAACATGCTCCTAAAATTATAAAGATAAGTTCAAATGGATACATTATAGAATCGTGATTTGACGCTGAATTTTGAACTATGTTTGATAACTTCTTTTAATAAATAAATACAAAGGATTTGGATTCATTTGCCTGCGTCCTGAATTTCTAACTGAAATAATATTATTGTTCCCAAAAAGAAAATATTTATCGATATTAATGTAAAAAAAATAATTTTATGAAATTAGCTGTAATAACCTATTAAACTAAATGAGGTTTTACGAGAAATTGTAAATGATACTAAGAGATTTGACATCTTACCGTATAAAAAATAGTGCGGACCGTTTTTTAATCGGACAAATATTTTGTATTGTATATAACATATGCATTTATTTCACAAGTAAACACCCCACTTGTATAATAATAAATTATACAGAATTACAACAAAAATCCCTAAATTAAAAATAAATCCTATATTGGTTAATTTAATTAAACAATATTTTTTGACATTTAGTAACCACTGTCCTTAATAATAGGAAATGATCAATTTTGAATTTTTCCAGCCACTATATTTTTCGCATCTCTCATGAGAAACATTTCAAAAGTTCTTTACAACTGTTTTCGTTGTTGGAAGTTATTCGCGCATTTTAGTAGCTGACGCTTAATTTCTATTTGTTTTCATACTTAACTCCTAATGAAATGTGAATATTCAAATGTGTTTTAATTTGTCGTGTTAAATTACTCAGAGTAACAGGCCAGACTTTTAGCAAATGTGCTCATGGATTAACCCATTCTTATATCCTAGTGAAATGCTTTCCGCTACGGTAGGTAGAAGGAATAAAGGTGAGTGTAATGTTAATAATAAGAGAAAAAAGCAGTTCATGGTAATTCTAAGAAGGGTTATAACTTAAAGCATATTTCAGTCAATAACTAAAGAAAAAAAATATAATTTCCGAGTTATAAAGAGTTTTACATACAATAATGATTGATCTAACCTTTTTTAATACTCGATTTGGAATTACTAACTCAATCAATACGGGACCGTCCCATACGTCCCTTCACGCAAAAGACGATAGTCGTCCGGGGGATTGTCACTCTGAAATGTCCACCCCCTTTCGTTAAGTGTGATTGATTTCACACCCGTGGCGCGTGCTTTTTTCGTTAGAGTGACTCGCCCAGTTGTGTATGGGGAAGAGGGGAATTTTCTTACAATTCGGACAATGGCAGCTGTCATTGTGGTTTTTGAGAGGGAAAGTAATTTCCCTTAGCTTTGCTAGAAGAGCTCGGGCATTCCCGTATTTTGATGTCCCTTTATTTCAATAGCCTTAGAAATCAGAGGGTTATAAATCTTCTGCCAATAATTTTCTTCGTTACTTCTATTTTTTTTGTGAAAAGAATTGCCTTTCAAAGACTGAATTGTTTTGTATACTTCCTTTTATAAGCCTCGTGTTGTACATTTGTGGCTCACGAGGAGTATGACATGTTCAATAATAAAAAAATAAATAATAAATAAATATTATTATGAAAGTAAATGAAAGATTAGAAATGTTTTCAGAAGCATAAAGCTACAATTAATTGGGAGGTCACCATATTTTTCAATAAAAGTTTCAAATAAAGTTTGCAAAACTTATTAGATGCCACATAAAAATAGGAGGCCGCACAATATTTGAGAAAAAGACTCAACAAGATTAAACAGATTCGCATCAATATAAGCTTTACATAAAATCTCACCAGCTTTTGACCTATGTGTTAAAACACATCTCTCAATATCATTAATCTTTAGATGAAATTCAAGTTTTGAACCATTTGAGATATTCTTAATCTGTGTAATATATCACCCCTATGGAACGTGAGATAGTTCTTCGGATCAGTCATTAGCGTGATGAAGGCAATTAATACAGAAAATAATTTATCATCGAATTTTAAAAAGTGAGAAACATAATATTCTTTTTCGAAACTCTAATATCTCTCTGCTTAAAGTGGTTATATTAAGATGAAAAATGAGGCTGCACATGTTGTATAGATGGCTACATACGTGATTACTGTTTCTGTTTTGAAGAATATATTACCTAGCTGTGTTTTAATACATCATTATCTAAATTTTGACAAAAGATTAATTACATTGAAGAATTTCATCATTTAGTAGCAAAATCGATGAAAAAAGCTTTTGAAGAAAGTTTAAAACCAATATGGAAAGGAGTTTTAGATTAATCATATATAATATAAACTAATACATAAATAGGGATATTTTTTCAGATATTACGTACGTCTATGAAATGAAGAAATCATTAATGTCATCAATCATTTCATGTTACATTTTATCTAAAATTTATTTATCATTTCATGTTTTATATGTTATTTAATTTATCTAAAAAAACTGATTGTGTGTAGTAAATTTCACAGAAGTGTTTACCTATCATGGCAAATATAAATGCATTAATATAAAATAATATTTTCAAAAAGACAGATAAATACAGAAAAGAAGATAGAACCTTAAAAAAATGTGATTACACTGTTTGTGCTAAAAGAAAAATTTCAACTACGCACGATCATATTTCAGTCAATTTGTAGATATTTTTTTAATTAAGGAGTGAGCCTGTTTAAGTATGAAACTCCTAAGTTAGGTCAGCACTTTCAGTAAATTTCTTGCTAGATACTCTCAAAAAATATACCAATCTATTCAACTTTCTTGATAATGTCTAAAGAAATTATCAGGTTTACTATAAAGTTGGACAGATGGCATTTTATATCTCGCAATTTGGACGAATTTCTTTCAAAATATGTTTCTCAGCTCCTAAATGTTCGAAATGAAGCATACTGGAATTAAGTCACAATTACAGATATTCACAGTTAAGTAGCATGCCTATTTATTTACAATATACATTTGTATTTACATTAGTTGTAGATTTTATACATCTGTATTAACCGCATACTACACAGGATAATAAAATTCTTCGTACAAAAAACCAGCGGCATCGTCGCATTCAATAATCGTTCACTGTCCATACAGCAGCGAGTCGATACAATTTGAAAGAATTTCTTTCAAAATGTGTTTGTCTGCTCATAAATGCTTGTAATGTAGCACACTAGAGTAAGTCTCGACTAAAAATATTCACGGTTAAGTAACATGCCTATTTATTTACATTATACTTCTGGATTTACCCGGGAGGATGAGCGGAGGTAATTTTATGACCCCCAAGCCCTCTGCAAACTCCGAATCCCAGAAAACTAGCCACCTGTTTATTCCTTTCTTATCAGTTGCTGGGTTAGTCACCCCCCTCTGCCTTTTCCAAGTATTTAGAACGTATTTCTGGAATTTTTCGTCCCCTAATACACATTTGGTCAGTTACTGGGGTTATGGATTGACCCCGAGCGTCCTTTCGTTTGTCCAACAGGACAATTATTTCTAACGGCTGATTACGTCAGTTCGTTTCTGTTCTTTTCGAATTAAAGTATTTACCTGCTTCTCACAATGCCGACTACATACGAAAAAGAAATGGAACGTTTACGGAAACTTCTTGCTGAAGTTGAAATTGATGAAGATCCAGACTTTGGCAATGTAGACAATGGATCTGAGGATGTTTTAAAAGAGATATTTTCAGATCATCAAAGTTTCTGCGAACATGATACGGAATAGGAAGAGGATGGAGATTCTGGAAATGAAGATGTGAATAACTTGGAATTGTTTTCATAAAAAGAGGGTATTGAGTGGAGAAAAGCAAAATGTAGTCAAAATATTCGTTGTCATAATATTGTGTCGCACTTACCTAGAACAGAAACACCAGCTAAAGATGTGACAAGCCCTGTGAAGAATTGAGAGTTATTCATCAATGATAACATGATGCATTTAATTGTAGAAGGGAACAAATATATTTATCGAGAAATGCGCACCACACTTTTCACGTGAAAGAGAAACGCGAAAAATGAACCTCTAGAAATCCGAGCTTTATTTATTGATAATAATGGAGTAGATTTTATTTGTGTTAAGGACTGTATTCTTAATGCCTAAAAGTCAAAAGCGTTATTTTTCGAACTAAAAATATAATGTTTTTAACAGCGCAGGATTGAATTTTAGTATGGGGGTCATTCAATGACCCCCGCGAGTCTTAACTATCGCTAAGGAGGTGCGCGTTCTCTCGGTTTAACATTATTTGTAGATTATATACATCTGTATTAACCGCATACTATACAGGATAATAAAATACTTCGTACAAAAAAACCAGCGGCATCGTGGCATTTAGTAATCGTTCACTCTCCATACATCAGCGAGTTTCACTCAAGACAATCTGCCCAGTCTGAACTTGAAGTCATGTCTCGGATCGATACCCACTGTAAGGTCTTAGCCCAGTGTTACCAGGGTCTGATCAGAAATCAACAGACACAGAATTACAGCACATCAAAATTTAATAAAATTTCTTGAGTAATGGTCTATGAACAGGTCATAAATACAAATGTTTTGTACATTCAAGAATACAGAATAACAAGTACCGGATTTGTATCGCGATAGTCAATTATGAACGTAACTTGACTTAGTCGAAGTTACCAAGGTGAGTTTACTCATGATGCAACTGATAATCAGTTCAGAAACTATGAGAGTTCAGCAAATTGTAACAACTGAGTTATGTAGACACAGAGGACCGATAGATGAAATTGAGGTTAACAGAGCGCCCATTTAATTGTAGTAATCCACCACAGGGATTTTTCTAGCCAGGCTCTGACTAAAGGTTTACTCCGGATGAGTAAGAGATACCGGGGTCGGTATTTGACAGCGAGGTTATGCAAAACACCCGCTAAATTCCAGCGATCCACCAAAGGGATGCTACTGTTCAATTCCACAGATCACCAAAGGAGCTAGCCTAGCCAAGGATTTGGCTAAAGTCACTGGGTCAATCAACGCCCGTTTCATCAAATTTCAGATTCCGCAAACCAACACCACAGAGTAGCACACCGTATGTTTAATTCTCAGCTATCGTCTCCCTCTTCTCCGATTGTCTTTCCTTCTTAAACACCTACCCTCAGAGTCCAGAGGAGTGGCCGAAGAATTAATTCTTAGTGATTTGTCAAACAGCTGAACAAATCATCCAACCGCAGTCATGTGGCTTCTTTCCAGGCTGTCATTGGACGGGCCATTTCTTAACTGCCCGTCTCCACTTGGGGGGGGGGTCTTACACAGATAATACCATAAACTTTCCCCTGAACCCCTCTGGGTTTGCGTAACACAGGACCGTTTTTACGACCAGTTTTATGACTCTTATGCTTTCCTCTCAGATGCCCTAGGGTTTTCTTGTGTGGTCCGTTGTGGTCGGAATGAGGGAAGAAGAGACCTCACACCACAGTTCATCTCACTCTTTCCGTCTATTCCCTCATTCTGTGAGCGATTTTTTATGCATCATTCGGGCTACAGAAGACGTGCTCAGTTGTCTCGTCTGGCACTGGGTATCACTATCTCAAAGGAATTAGCAACTATCACCCCCTGATGGTCATTTTCAATCCATTACCAATTGTGACAATAAGCAAGTTGCCAAAAGAACATTTATCATTAAAATGCTTTTCTTTTGTACTCCATAGAGAATGCACACCTGTTTCCCTTTTGAACAGGAGGTTGTTTCCAAATTCAAGTACAAAAGTGCATCCATAGAGCATTGTTTATCTGCTGCTTATGTAGTTCTATAAAGAGCACATCTGTTTCCCTTGTGTCCTTCAGAACTGCTAAGAGGTGATGAGGCACATATGTCATAGAAAACTAAAATATATTTCCAAAGTATGTATCATTCTCAATAGTATGTTTGTTTGAAAGTTTTTACACTCGCAAGTATAGAAAAACACGAAGCGTATATTTAAGAACCTCCAAAATTTCCTTTTCACTCTTTCTAATTCCGGTATCTAAAATTCCCATCAAGTTTTAGAATTAATTATATAAATAATGTTTTAATTTTCTACCTATAGGTAGTTATTAATGAATGTCATGTATATTAATATACAGACTATGAGTAATTTTTGTTTTTTACAAACTATATGTTTTTTTTAAATAAAGAACAATAAAACAAGTGACATTACTTTTTAAATTTTATCTACAAATTGCATACACTGACTACAGTTTAAAGTTAAGGGCATTCTTCCTTTATCTGCAACGACAGCTGAGAGTATGAAATGCATCTTCAAATGCTAACCTCATCAACAGTTTAATATTCAAAATTATGAAGCCCGTTCCTAGTAGTATTATGGTAATCAATAAACGGGGAGTTTATATATGAGAAAGAAAAACAAAGTTTTATATGATTTGCATAGTAGAAAGTAATAATGAAAAAAAAACGAACGTGGGCAAAAATAAAATTTTGAACAAAATTTCTCAAAGGATAAAAATGAACAAATATTTATATCCAGCGAAAAAAAAAACAGGCAATATCTTCTGCTATTTTTCTCTTGTAATTTTTTTTCTGGAAAGAAAAGGTTTCTTTCATGATTTAATCTAAAGTGGTTATTTTAACAGTAATTTTTACCCAACACAATATTACCTATGATGCCATCCACCTCACTTTATTTCAAACACGAAAGAGAAAAAAGGAGTAGGATATAAAATAATAAGATACGACTTGCGATTATCTGCTGTACATTCTACGGCCTAGGATTCGATTTAAATATGCTAATAACTTTCCACAGCTTGGTTTTCCCCGTTTTAGAAACATAATGACTGTCAAAATGGTAAGTACTTTTTATCTTAATTTTTTTCTCTTATACACTTATTTATATGATCTTGACATGAACGTCACTTAACAAAGCTTAATTCTACTTAGCTGTGCTGTTGGCTTGAAATGAAGATCGATTAATGATTTTTTTTCCTTCTGCCACCAACTGTACTACTTCGAAAATCAATAGGCGAAGATTTGTAACAAATATTCGTTTAAATAATATAACAGGAAAAAGAAGTAAAACATCAAAATGAAAAGAACAAGATAATTGTTGCTTCTGGAAACACAGTCTTATGGCAGCTTTCGGATCATATCCAGCAGATGAGTTAATTCCACTTAGATCAAAATTTGAAGCATCTCTTTGGACAGCATGGAACTGTGAACTGGAAACCTCAGCAGAAACTGGAACTCTCAGAAGCAACTGAAACGGGAACAACCAACCAAGTAGAAACCAAAACCTGAACTGCAGAAAGGCAAGGTTCGGAGGAGCTTAAATATCTGGTTTCTAGAGCATCACTTCACTTGGACTCCTGCAGAAGGAAACGTCGTGTAATGGCCGCCACACTTCTTAGCAGCTCTTTTAAGAAGTGGTTGCCATTCTAAGACTTAATATAGAAACTTTAAACTTACCTAACAGTTCACTTAATATATGGAAAACATTTTTATGGTGGTGGGGAGTGTCTGATGAACCTAAGGACACCAAAATCATCCAACAAACATCATTTAATGAGATCGAAGAGTGGAGCAAGAAAAAACTTATAAGCATTTTTAAATTGTTAAAAGCACATTATTAGAATTTTAAAATGGTTTTTCTGCCAATTACCAAAACGAATAGAATTGCGTATAAGGTTTGAGAAACAACGAATGAAATTCTAAACACATCAATGCACTTTTGATGTGTTAACTAGGTTCAAAGAATGTTTTACACGCGTTGTTCGAAAATAACGGAAACATCTACCTCCAGATTCAGCAACAGTTATATTATTAATTTAAATAGGCGTTTGTTTTTCCTAAATCATGGAATATCACATTAGAACCTACATCTATAGAGGAAACCGAGCTCCAGATGCTTTCCCAGATGTGAGTCTCATTAGCTCAGCTCCTTCTAGGTGCCACTGACCCACACATTTCTGGGTGGTATCACGTATGTGAGTTAATTCTCTTTTCTGCCTCGTTGCCTAACTGAAGTGATCACAGGGCAGAGTATACACGCAATAGGCCAATCGATTTTGTAATCGGATAAGTAAACAGAGAGCCAAAATCCTCTGCCAATGTTAATTTTCCTAATTTAACAGAATATAATAATGATGAAATTTGCAATTTTTGACGAAATTGCTTCTAATAAGCTGTATCGATAAGCAGACATTTTCAAAAAGTTTCATTATAATATGTTGCTGATACTGATATATTTGGCGATTACTGAACTTGATAACCAACATTAAAACGATTCTGGGAACTTCTTTATTTAACCCTCTGACTGCTAAAAGTTCTCAAAATCTGAGTACAGTTGTATACGGAGGTTTGCTTACTAATTGATCTGTGGAATGGATTCGTCCTCCCCGTTCCCCCTTTTCTCCTCACTATGGGTGGTGGGAGATATGAATGGTAGGCCTTTCTTCTCTCTCTTAAGGGTCCCTTTAATGACCACTCTCAAAACTGCCTTCTCCCCCTATTCCTGCCAGTGTGCTTAATCACGAAGACAGGAGTGTGTGTCTGTAATGTTGCCTCCTCCCCCCTTTCGGAACAGCAACCGGCCGAAATCTGCCCCACTAGTATAGAAGTTGCATGGCCGGTTACGAGCGGCTTAGGAGTCAGAGTGTTAAAAGGAGGTTTATTATATTTAAAATACTTAAAAATTAACGGGAGCTAAGTTTTAAAATAGACTTCAATTCTAACTCTATCATCAATAATAGCAATTAAAGTGGCTGCAATCCATTAGAACAAAAAATTCATTATAATGTATTGATGATACTGATATATTTGGCGATTACTGAACTATATGAAAACGAATCTGGTATTTTCTTATTATCAATAAATATTATATTTAAAATGAGGATTTTTATATTTAAAATATTTAAAAATGAACGGGATCTTAGTGATACGCTTTATAAATAGAATTCAGCATTAATAAGAATAATTAAAGTGGCTAAAATCCATTAGAACATTAATATCAATATTACACTGCACTTCCCTTTCATTCATCTTTGTCCTGAGATTCAATGATAATGACTACAATATATAAGATGTCTTGAACACTAAAAATATTTTCTTAAATAAATGAATGATCTTTCAAAAATATACAGTTTAACCCTCTGACTGTGTAATTTTTTTATAATCACTATTTATATGCACCGAGTGCTAACAAGTTCAAATATCGTAGAGCCAACCTAGCTTTTATATATATGCAAAGCTTTATTACTGTAGCAGGATACAAAGCTGTTAAAGTACTAAGTAAACACATTAGCCTGTGAAAATTGCAGGATTCCACAGAAAATAGACTTACTTCCAAACCGCGGAAATCGACGAATACGCAGCCAGAGGGTTAATAACTGGAAAAGCATTTCGTTCCCTTTCAGTAAAATTTTCACCTCTTAATGTCAAGATACACCATTCTGAATCAGAATAAATCTATCTTTTTAAGTTTCCAATCTTACATTGCTTGTCGTTCATAGGTACTTGTTGTAAGCAGTAGATATCTTCTTTTGAGTCAACAAATTGCGCAAAGGTAAAAAAAGAAGCAAAAAATGGGCTCTCCTTAAAAATATCGATATTTATGTGAGAGGAATCGGGTGTGTATTTGAAGGGTATTTTGAGGATAAATATATACGTTTGTACTTACCAAAAAGGTGAGAGAGGGAAGTGATTTATTATGATTACCTAGAAATCTATACTCTTCCTTTTATATCTTCCTGAAGATACATTTTGCCTCGGGTGTTTCGAGATTTTTTTACACAGTTTTTGAGGTTTCTTCGTCTGAGTTATTATGTATTTTCAAATGGAACCTGACATAAGCGCATGTTGTTGAAAAGAGTATGTTTAAGTTCGGTGTATGCCAACGTTTTAATATTTAGTATAAATTTTTTTTCAATCAATTTTGTCTATTCCATTTCAACAATGGAGGTAATTCTATGTTGGTAGTGTTCTATATATTTTTTTCCATAATTTAATTTCTGACAAATTTTTAAGTGCAAATCTTAGTTTCTGAAATATAAATGAATTTCAGTTGAGATACCATTTCTAAATGAATGCGATAAATAAAAGGAATAGTAATTCTTTCCAAAATAAAGGTCATAAATGTTTCTACTGAAAAGAATGTGATTATAACACAATGGAAAATATCTTAATATGTTTTGCTCAAAATGGAAGTAAGCTCGTACATTTAAATAAAATTCAAGAAATTTGTTCTATTTTGAAAATTCATTCGAACTTCTAAAGAAACTGTGATATAGCAAGCAATAAATGCATTATCACCTTTTGTCAGTATTTCTTTATTTAATTCACTTTTCAACGTATTCCGCATTTTAAAACCTCATAAATAGGATATATATCAGAAATATAAATCTTCCTACTTTGACAATGGGTGCGAGCTATTTAGTGCAACATGGTAACACGTAGAAAGTCCATTTCAACTGATGGATTGTACTGGTAGCAATTTCCAGGTTTACATTTTGTTTAAGAACTACTTAGCGTAGAGAGTAATAGCCCTGATAGCTGTTTTTTTCTAATGTTTGAGAGATAATGCCCAAAATTAAAAAATCTAAATTTACAAAACCCAACAGCCATTTTTATTACTCAAATTTATCAATTAATGGATTTTGTCGCATCTCATGAAACAGGGAGATATATGGCCAAATAAAATGTTTATGCCATGCTTAAATGTGTTAACGTTTTGAGGAACATTATATACGTTTGAATAAATTATGGTCTTGATTACTAAGTGATTGCAATCAGATAAACGTTTTTAGACTTAAATATCACTTTTTGAATTTATATAATATTACGAAATTTTAGTCTTAAACTTGAAAACCATTTTGAAGTGGGAATGCTAAAAGTTCTCTTCATGATGGCGGGATTTCCTTTAGATAAAAGTTGTGTCCTTTCTGTTGTTCTCATTCAAATTTACATAATATGCGCTTTTAGGAAATCGATATTTTTATTCTTTAAGGTAAATTTATTTTAAATGTGTGTAAGTTACTCGATTGTTGATTCAGCATAAACAAGAAATGAGAAAGAACTATAATATTATAAGTTTTATTAGCACTTTTCAAAACGTAAACTTTGGCTAATTTAATTACTTTAAAATTAATGTTAACTCAATTGAAATATGAAGACAATTTCATAATAATATCCCAGTTAATTTTATACAATAAAATTTTTTCAAATTTATATTTTTTAAATATATTACGATCTTCATTGTATTTAATTAATTAATTTAATTTTAAAAAATAATTTGTTAAGTAATTACATTGAAGTATTTTTTACATAGTTCTTTAAAACATTTATGAAAACAAAATAAATTTTGTGACTCAATGAAAAAATGATAGTAACTATGTAATTAAAAACGGCTGATGCATAAAAATTGAACAATATAAACGTTTTCTAATATTTATGCATCTACAAAACCTTTTTTTGTTCTAAGTATAAATGATTTGTTCCAAAGCAAGATGAGTGAAAAATTATCAATCTTTGTATATTTTGATGCTTTATTTTGCTTTTAATGTACAAAATAATATGCAGAATTTCATAAATGTAACTGAAATACAAATAACTACTTAACAAATATTTGTTCTGTCGATTTGTGTGTATTTGTTCGAGGTAAGTCAAGTACGCTGCAGACTGGATGGATGATATATAGCGTATAATCTTTAAACTTAAATTGTGGCAACTATATAATATTATTTATGTCATTACAAAGCTGCATATAAAATAAAACTAAACCGAAAGGGTCTTGGTAAAATGAAGAACTCATGAATTATTTTGGAGGGACTTGTCATCTTATCCTCCACCCAAATCGTCATCTTACTCGATATCGCCATTTTTATTCAGAAAAAATAATGAAGTATACTATCTGATCAGAAAAACTTATACGTTATCGGGCACGCTTTGATTAGCTATTTACGATGTATATCACATGTATAGATCAAAAATATTTACTCAGTGAACGCTATGCCGTTCCAAGCAGCAACCAAAAGTTACGACAGAACCTCTCAAAAACACAAAACCCTTTACTGTGGTGAATCACACAAATTACGGGATGGAATCTTTGACATGACAAGGACAGCTGGTCGCTAGAGGTCTCTGATGATGCAAGATCGAGGCTATCATCTATCTTAATTTTTGAGAAAAATACAATTCCTCATCTTACCCGACTTTTCCCTACTTTTTTTGCAAAATATTCAATACTTTTTCTATTATTTTTTATTATAGAAATATTATGATATTATATATTATAATATTATATAAAATTCATTATTTATTTTTAATTAAAAATAAATCAGACATATTTTACTTTACATAACTATTGAACAAATTTCAATAAATATAATAATCAATGGGATGGATTTATTTTCTAAAATCGTGGAATTAAACTGGATTTTGCTAGTCTTTAAGCTAGCTATTGCTGATACCCCGGTTTCGTACAAATGAGAAGTAGAAAATGAGATTAAAACCCTTTGAGCTTCAGCATTTAGGAGTAGTTAATCATCTCCTGTTGATAACTAAAATTATGCTAATTACGTGTTGCTAAATGTTTTTTACTATTTAAAAACCATGTCGTGTGTTATGTTATTTCTATTCAGTGTTCGTTTATTAGATGATTTTGTTTTTATAATTTTTGTCTCATTTCTCTACATTCCCGGAAATTTCTATTTATTTATTTATTGGCTATTTCTCGAAAGTTTTCTGGATATTATGAAGTGGATCACGAGGAAAATTATCTTAGTCCGTTGCGTTCGTCTCTTTATTTTTTTAACGTTAAGCCACAGTTTTAAAGCGTACTTTCATCTACAGTTTTTCTTTACTTACTCGTGCCAATATATATTATTTCTGTTGCTAAATATTTGAAATCATATCGAGTAAAAGAAGTCTGGAGGGAGTGAATAGAAAACTTTGCTCCAAAGGAATGGCGACTAAATAGATGCGTGGCCAAAGACAGCAATGGCTTGTAACTCTAATAACCTTTTGAAGAGCGTTCTGACACAGAAGAATCGAACAACTGTAACCACAAACAACAAGCAGCACAGGTAGTGAATAAATGGCAAAATAAAACTCGCGCATTTTCACAACTGCGATGATTGAAAATGTCATTGAATGAAAGCTAGTTAAGACAAATTGCCAGGGGTTTACTGTTGCGCAAGGTTTTTGCATAAAACACTGTGTTGTGACAAAACAGTCTGTTATTCCCATGGTCAAAATTTACAAATATTGATTTGCAAAGCTCTTTTCCTTAGAAGTCTCAGAGGGGTCATCTTCTGTTTGCTACCACAGAGTTGAGGTTAATTTAACAGAAGTTGTTATTCGTGATGAACTTAAAAATTTGTTTGAGCGTAATGATAACACAAATAATAAGTATTTAGACAATATCTCCAATTTAAAAATTCTTAAGCTACAGTCTATCTTCAAGTTAATTCAGTATGTGCTCCAGGACAGGGCAAATTTAGTTAATGTTTAGTTTAGTTTAAAATTCATGGACAAATGTATCGCATTACCTTAAGCTTTCAGGCCCTACCGGTCATAATTCATGGCATACTGCATTATTTATCATTCACTCTAACGAGGAATTAGATCAACGACTTGCAGATGTTGTAAATTCACCCTGTGTCCCAGAAATAATGGCAATATTGCTGACAATATTGACATCAAAAGTCCTATCCACAAAACTTCAAATTTGCCACACATTAATTACATAGTGAATGCTCCTGATGTACAATAATAATTTGCAGTGTAAAATGCTTTTAATCGAATGAAATGTAAAAGTTGCTGGATTATGGTTGACAAATGTTGTTTTTACTCGTGGATAACTCTATGTAGTCATTTTAAGAGACACTATATCTAACAATATTTTTGTATCAAGTAGCAAAACTGACAAACAAAAAATTCAAATTGATTACGTCCTGACATCCAATATTGAATAGATAGAACTATTGTAACTTGTAAATACGTTCGCGTCAATAAACTGTCATTGCTATTTTGTGCATATGTTGCGATCAATGTGGGTAATTGGGTATCGTGGATAATCATCGTGGTAATTAATCATAATAACCTAATAAGACGGTTAAAGTGAATAATTTATGAGAATATATAAGAAGAGAGAGAAAGTTTAGCACAGCTATATTCGTATTAAATAATTAGAAAAAAATACGTGATATATGACAAGAGAAGTCGAAACAACCAGAAATCCAAATAACTATAAGCTCGTACTCACTGACTGAAGGTTTATTTATATTCAGAGCAGACATATTCGTGTGCAGAACCGAAGGAGCAATTTCCAATTAAAAGTAAATCCAAAATATTCGAAAATTGCAAACATCTGTTAAAATGTATGCGACGACTTCCTAAAGAAAAAGAAGCACACTAAAAATTAACTTTTCCAACAGCAGGAATGACTTTTTATGTTGAATTTTATTCTTTAACTTACATTTCATCTAATCCAACTTAGACTAAAATTTTAATAAAAATTATGTATTAAAGAAATTTTGCTTGCTTGAATGAAACTATATTTCTTCCATATCTGAGTGATATTTTAAAGTTTTAACATTTCATGACATTTTGTTTGGACATTTTAATCTATGTATTTTTGGCAATTAAAAATTAGCGGTAATATAGGCTTAAGTAAACTCCCATACTTTTCATTCACATGTAATTTTTATTTATTGATTTTTTTCATTTTACGTTTACGTTTTACGAAGCGTTTTACGTAAGTCGCTATAATATATATATATATATATATATATAATATTTTACTGTCAATTATAGTCTTAGACTAGTTGTCTTTTTAGACAATTCTGCTTCTTTTCCTCTAATTTTTACCTCAGGAAAAATAATTAAATTTATGAATTTGATATTTAAAAATTGTAGGTTTTTTAGGATTTTATAAGGGAACATACGAATACAACTTTAATGAACCTACAATTGCTTATTTATCCATGATTTAAAAATTGGTGGCAAAATAAAATCTTTGACTGCGAAATAACATAAAATGGTTTCAGCAATAAATTAAATTTTGAGTTCAAAAGATAACAGTTTAAGTTCAAAATAATTTCAAATACAATTCTTAATTTACTTTTCCTTTAAAATATTTTTAAAAGTCTATTAAAGATGACCTCAGAGATAATTAATGGACAACATGTATTCTTTTGTTAATATGAAAACTTTAAAATAAAATTCTTCATATGCGCATTGTAATGATACTGGACAATAACGCACCGCATATAGTAAGAAAAAAATGTTTATTATATTTTGCACAATTTTAATAATATTTTGGTGCAGATTTCCATGAATATAAAGGAGTGTAACCATCAGCTTATATGTCTGACTCCACTAAATTATTAGACGTTTGATGGATAACAATTAATCTTTAATAAAATTCAACAATGTAAAAATAACTCAAAAAGGAAATAAGATGCTCAGAGCTAGATGACATAATTCGATGCGACGTGTTTCCTGGATCCTTCCACAAACTTGAGGGGATCTACACAATACAAGATTAGGAGCATTCTCGTTGGCTTTTAGTTGGAACTGAAGGGCAATTCTTGTAGCAGCAGGAGAACTGGAACTGCATGGCGAATTACTTCAGTTGTCACAGGAAACGAATTCATCAAAAAAAGAGAAACATCTCTAACGTCTGAGACTGGCGCTGCCAGTGGGAAAACTGAAACTCTAAATGAGCTAGTCTTGTCTCTCTCTCTGGTTCTCTACTAGTGGACGGGTTCGATGGAGTTTAAATACTCGATTTCAAAAGCATTACTTCACTTCGATTCTGGTAGAAGTAGACGCCCTCTCACGGCCGCCACAGGAGTATAATAACAATTAACATATCAATAGTATAGTATTGATTCTTTTTATTTATTATTATTATAACTGCTATTTGAAATTATTTTTAAGCCATAATAAGCTAACTGAAATAGAAATTAATTTATATTAGTTTGGAGGGAAAAAGCAAATTACCACAAATGCAACTCAACCTCTGCTGTATAATAAAAAAATGAGCAAAAATAAAACTGTAGTACTTATCTTCGTCTAGTCGTGCTTATAATCCCAATCTTAAATCTTTTTAAAATTTCATTATGTCTAAGTTCAAACCAACTGTGTTGCCTAAAATATCTTTATAAATGCTTTTGACTACACTATTTGAAAAAAAAATGTCACTCTTCTTGTATCTTTCATTTTTAGTGCGTTTTCATTAGCTAATAAGGTTTGTCTTTTTTTAATTTTTCAAAATTTATAGATTGCAACTGTGTTGATTATAAAGTTGAAATGTGTTTATTATAAAGCGCAATATATTTAACTCTTTTTTAATAATGTATAAAATGCTGTTAAAATACTATAAAAATCTATAGCAGTTAATCAGAATTTTATACATTAATAGAGATTATTCGGAGATATATAATTTCTTTAACTATTTCTCTTTAGAAATGGTAAGGAGAAATCCGTACTTTAAGAGCAGATATAATATATATAATAAGAGTCTTATAAATGTACTGTAGAAGGACTAAATATGGAAATTTTAGCCAATGAGTTTTGTTATATATATGCCATAAATATTCATTGCAAAATTCTAAAGATATTATTTTTACAGTAGGTCAGGTTTTAATTGCACAACTAAATTGCATTTTTCAAAACAATATATGGCAGCTTCATCATTTTTAAATACATTTCGGAGATTTCAGACAAGTTCCATGAAGTATCATCATTTTGAATTTAAACTCAAACTTCAAATTACATCCATCAGGTCAATTTATTCTACATACATAACTGATGAAAGCTATTTTTCACGGAATGATTTCACTCTAACAGACTACTTGATATTCAACTCATGAAATATTCATTTCCCCAAAAGTTTTCAAACAGTCACTGTCAATAGCGGTTGATGCGGAAAAAGCTTTCTGAGTGGGAAAAATATTATACCTTTCTGGTAAAAATGATTCATTGCTAAAAATTGAGTATAAATGCAGTATATTAGATTTTATGAATATTTTAAAGGAATTTTCAAACATCTCCACACATGTCTCTCCAAACCAGTCAAAAATTTGTTTGATATAATTTTTTTATATCTTTATAAATGGCGCAAGCATCATGGATGTTCCTTGTGTGTGGTTACAATAACATATTTATAAAAATGTAACATAACGGTTCTTTAACGAATTTTGGGAACTTTCCCAAGAAGAAAGTGTCTATTTTAAACACAACTTTTCTTTATGCCAGTCAGCAAGTGCTCGATAATGAAACTTTAGATCCAAAGCGTCATTCAAACTCGTTTTCATAATACGTATTGTATCATAGCTTTGAGGGGAAAAATCTTTCGTCTTTTTTTTTTAAAATAGCATTTAAAAGTTACACAGAACATTTTTTCGGAAAGGTGGCCTGAATTTTTAGATTAACTTTCAGTTTTGACGCTATGCAACAGCTCTTCTGTAACATCATTGATTTCAACAACGCAGGCTAGATTTTGCCTGGTTGTCATTTCTCCCATCAGTTGCTCCCCATTCATACTGGATCGCTATAGAAATATATGACCTTCAAATCCAAAAGTGAAATTTTATCGCCAGTAGACAGTGGTCTTTTTGAAGTAAACAAATTATATCTATTTCATAAATCTGTTTTGGTTGTAATATTTTGAGTTTGAGGTTCGTTTTATGTTTAGAGATTCTACGCCCCGTTCAATGTAATTTGTCAGCTAAGAAAATTAAATACATGAGGATATAACACAGGTACATAGGATATAGCATAGGCTACACTATCATAACACATAACACAGGTACATAAGGATATAACATAGGATACACTAACATAACACATAAAGCAGGTAGATAAGGATATAACACAGGTTACACTAACATAACACATAACACACGTATATAAGGATATAACATAGGTTACACTAACATAACAGGTACATAAAGATATAACATAAGTTACACTAACATAACACATAACAGATACATAAGGAGTTAGGTTACACTAAAATTACACAAAATACAGGTACATAAGGATATAAAACAGGTTTCTCTAGTAAATATCAATTAACAAAAAACACAAATTTATTAAAAGAAAAATACTTTACTAAATTAACAGAATTTTCATAAGAAAAATATAAGTCAAATTTTATCTCATGTAAAAAATAAGACCTAATTTTAGTTTAACTTATACCAAGGGAGGTAACAAATAACATATTAAGTCAACAAATCTTTCGATACTGGAGATTATTTTACAGTTCTTACTTTACGCATCAAATTAAAATTTGTAAATTCGCAAATTAGTATTTGTAAAAATGAGCCTTTAAAAGTGGAGAGGTGTAATTTAAAGTTCCCAAGCACGATAGCATTAAGCTCCAAAAATGTTCCACGTATGTCCATAAATTTTTATTTATATATGCAGTCCAAATCTTTCTACACTTTTATTTTTTGATGTTCACCGTGGATTGGCTCACAATATATTCCACCAGGTAAAATGGTTACAGTTTCCTTCGCTCATCTTCGGGCCATCCAAAACCTCTTAGGCAAAAATCTTATAATCGCATCTATTGACGCTTCCTCAAATATGTCCGTTTATTTTACCAATCACAAGGATCGGATTTATTTTAATATACTAATCACAAGATTGCCATAAGGTGGGTTACCGAGTCTCGTAGCTCCTCTAGAAAGGTCATGAAGAAAAGACACTCACATTTTTTCGTGGTCCCATAAAACTCCAGAAAGTTCTACGCACTTGTCCTGATAAGTAGGAAACAATTGAATTAAATTCATAAAAATATACTTTCAACACAATTTTGTAATATTTACATGACCTTTTTATAATAATATATCATCGGAACATACAGATATCGTAACTTTCAGGTAAAATGGCAAGTTTATAAAATTTGAGAGTAAAAGATAAACTCTACATTTCTGCGCTATTGCAAACGAGGAATGATTGCATTTTCTCCACATCTCCTCTTATTCCCGTGCAGGCCATTCATCTACTTCGTTAACATGAAACTTGTGAAATTATGTGTTATCTAACCTATTTCCATCAAGCTTTCTCCGTCACTTCCCAGCTATGAATTTATTAGATAACTACTTTCCCAAAGAGGATAACTAAAGCGGCACCTTATTTTTTTGCTTTTCAAATTTTGTTTTACTGAATTGAGTAACCCCGGCATAAGAGCGACAAGAAGAAAATATTAGTGCATATTAGCTATTTTTTATCCTTTTTCGCTCCTGTAACATTCTTCTAAATGACAGCATGCAACTAGGCAATTCTTTGTTTTAATCTTCCAGCAGAATGTAATTAAACGATCTAATGCGAACAAAGGTAAGCACATTATTCTCTGATCGAAAGTGAAATTCATTCGAAGAGTGGATAATGAAATTCCATTAGGCAATAGAAAGACCATGACACCGTAAACACCTGGTTAACTGAATAACAAGACTCTGCCCTAAAGGCTTTAGCTGTATCATTGATTTATTTTATAGTGGAAGCACAATTAAAAAAGCGAAATATTCGACGGGTAATCTTCTACTTTCTTTTCAGTTAATAGACCTTTCATTAAGAACAGTTGATAATTATTTATTGTGTTTCTTTTACTCAAGTGTTTTGAAAAAACTTTTTTCCTGGTATATTTCATCAGGATTAATAAGCTCACAACAAAATATAGTGTCAACTAAAGTGTTTATTCAATTTAATTATATACATAGCTTTAAAAAATAAATATGCAACATATCTGAATTGTTTTTCATAAAATTGTCTTGCTAATTCACGGAATGGTGGCTTTTCTGAAATAAACGTAATCGAAAATACAAATGAGGCATCTCTAAATTTAAATTCTTGCATTTAAATGTTTTCTATGCATCTATCTAAAGCAACTGAGAGTGAGTAAAATCTTGAATGATTTAAAATTACATTAAAAACTATACTCAAAGTTGAAATAAATTTTTTAAGTTTAGTCGGAAGTATGTAAGACATAACACAAATGAAGAAACTAAACCCACTACTTTTTCTTCTATCAGTATTTAATCTCACTAACATTATGGACACTATTACATTTTCTTTCGATCTGCATTATTACTTTACACCAGTAACAGTGGAATAGCGAAGAAGGCAACAGAGAGAATCCCCACAAACATCCAAGCGCCAAGAAACCATATCAAGATTTTGCTTCAAAGAGAGTCCATCAACCGCTGGCAAAAAAACGGGGACAATGGAGAAGCAGGAAAGAATGTTTACAACGTTTTGCCTAAAGTTATGACAACTCCTACTCCATGGCAAAGGCCCGAAATAATGTTCATCACGGGCCATTTCTGAGAACCGAGAGTAGCCTTGGGCCGTCGAAAGCTTCGTCGATTCGGATATGCGAGAGAAAATGCTTTGAACTGATCAATTAAAACACTCATAGAAAATTGGAGAAAAAAGATAATTTGACCATTCTTGTTTTAAAACAGGGATAAATATTCCGTTTTATACATAAAAATAATTGAAAATGATAACGTTATTAGAGCGTTGAATGCAAGAAAATAAGAAATGAAAGTTAAAAATATAAAGGAAAAGTGACTATTATTTAAAAATTATTTTAAATTCAATAAATTACGCTGGAGATTTGAAACAAACTTCATTAGAACTGAAATTGTTTGTTCTATCTGATAGCGTATTGATTGTTTTTCAACGATCATTAAAAAAGAAATTACAGCCATAAACGTGCCAAAAATGACCCAAAACAACACAAAAAAATAAAAAAATTTCTATATTAAATTTAAAATTTCTGGTTTCGAGGTGCATTGAGTCACCATTACGATTACCTGTGTGCCAAATTTCATGGCTGTAAGTGCGATAGATTCGTCTGGACATCGCACACATACACGCAAACATTGCTTTTATAAGTATAGATTATTTCCTCGTTCTTATTTTTTTTTTAAAATAATTATAAAATATTAATTTTCCCCAGAATTCTTCAAACTAATACCAAAGGCATCAAAATTATTTACTCTGCCATTCCAAAAAAACTCGGGTCGATCAAATCACCCCAAGTTCCAGCAATATCAATTTAATGTCCATATACAGAAAGTACTTCCATACATGAATTTGGGTCATTCTTTTCCCTCTTAATAACCGATGACACCAATGAAATATGACCTTGCAATTTGTCACATCTTCTACTTTTCTCGCCGTTTTTGATGCATGGACGTCATTTAGCGAAATGTTTACTGTGCTCCAGTGATTGCCACTTAAGTGAACTACGATTACGTATCTCTAAGCCAATTACCACGTCTCTGCAGCGCGTTGCAACTGACCTGATTTATTCATGACTTTTTTTTTCTATTTTAGTATCAATGTGTATTAATATTCTTTTTTCTTCAATGTGTATTATTATTCTTATTTTGTCAATGTGTATTATTATTCTTATTTCTTCAATGTGTATTAATATTCTTATTTTTTCAATGTGTATTAATATTCTTATTTCTTCAATGTGTTTTAATTTTCTTATTTCTTTAATGTGTATTAATATTCTTATTTCTTCAATGCGTATTAATATTCCTATTTCTTCAATGTGTATTAATATTCATATTTCTTCAGTGCGTATTAATATTTTATTTTTTCTATTTTAGTATGAATGTTTATTAATATTGATTGTAAAAAATGAGTTATTTGAAGAAATATTAGTTCTTCAGATCTACTAACGAAGCTGATAATAAGTAACAAGGTAGAATGATACGATTTAGATGGTAGCTAAAATATTATTGACAATTTAGAGGACAAGAATTCTTTTCTTATAAACCTTACGGTTGGAGCAGGTTTCTGTTGAACGATTTCTTCTTAATCAATAGAAGGTCTTATTTAACACTGACTTTAAGTTAAAATACTAAATAAGATTAATAAGTTTATGAAGCTTAATTTAAATAAATTAAATCAGCTACTTATGAATTTTGTTTTTAGTTTTATTGACCAGGAATTACGAATAAATGTCGTTCGTACCACATTATATTCTGTTCAAAGGATTTTGTTGACTTTCGCTCGATTACAACAAATTTTGGATTTTACATAACTATTATCCTAATGTTTTTTGCTTTATACATACTCATTCTTGTTCTAGTTTAAATAACTAGCTTTTTTGAATATGTCATATGTGGTTCATGCTTTTTCATGTACCAATTGAACTTTCTGAAATTGGATTTCACCATTATTTAGGATAATTGAGGATTTAAACATTTAACACAATGCTTCGTATTAGTATTCAGTATGTTTCTAGCGAAAATTATATAATATATAAAAAGATATATATAAAATTATATAAAATATATATCTCAATACAATTAAATAGAGAAGAGTTGTCTAATTTGGGCCTGGGCATATATTGAACCGGTACAATAACTTCAATTCTATTAAATATTTGGCCGTTAAACAGCCAAATTATTGCTACGATGTAAATGTGATGTATGAAATCATCTTTAAGAGAAAGCGCTTCGTGGTTACAGTTAGAGAAAAAGTTTTTAGAATTTGATATCATTAATTAAACATTTCAACAAAAGACTAATAACTTTTACGTTGTTTTAAAGTATCAAAATTTGTTATTATATCCTGATATAGGAAAGTTTGTTGGCTATAATTTTCTAAAATAATGTTATAAAATAATTTTAAGATAAGGTTAGCTTAGATTGGACCGCAAACAATTGCCTAAATTTGACTGTTTAAATCAATGAAACCATTATCTTGAACTAGAGAAACAGCCGAGATGCAGAAACAATCACCTGCAGTCTTCATAAATTGGAAGGAGAACAAGCCATGCCAATAAAAAATATTAAAGAAATCAAATATCCATTCAAAAAGAACAAAAACTATGGAAACGAGATTTTTTATCATAGGCGAGAAAACAAAAGAAAAAGAAGCAATGAAATAGTGCATTAAATGGCATGCGAAGGTATGTTGCTGTGCATTTAATTATTAAAAAATACTTTCGATTTTATTGTACATAATGAAATTGATAAACCGATTTGGGAAACCAGTAGTCTAATATGAGCAACCAGTTTCCTAAACAGAAGCGATGATACAATTTTTAAGCTATTTTTGTTTTTATTTTAATTCCTGTAATTCTTAAAATGTTAAATAATTGTTTTGAAAATAAATAAACTACAAAAATTCTACTACTTATATTTTTAATTAAAGTATATTTCATAAAAACCGTTAATTACACAAACTACAAAAAATCCTACTACTTGTTATTAAAATTACTTCTATATCATTGCATATAAAAAATGTCCTCGCATCTTCTCATTTAGTGCCTTTAGCAAACCTTCTAGTACAGGAAAGCGACGTTTACTCTCTTTATGAGGGAATACAAGAAGTTTCATAATTCTATTTTTCAGGAGAATATGTTTGAGTATCTTTATTCGTTCATTAAGGTTTACATATGGAAAAAGTGATTTCATGTCTCCATTAACAAATATGTTCGTTAAATGTTAAGGAAGCTGACAAAATTGCGATCCCAGTTTTTAGCATCGAATGAAAGCTTTATTTTTGGTTATGGAAATAATTATCACACTTTTGCACTCAAAAATAAGTTAAATAAACTACATAGTTTTCCTATAAAAAGATACGATGACCAACTAGAACCGCCTCAACGTTTCATTTTATGTTCCTAAACCTATGAGAAATTCAGTCCACTTACTTTGCTGGAACAGTTTTTCAAAAAATAAGTTTTGTTAGAAATAAGTGCAATAATTGCATTTATTAATTAAATAATTTAATTACTTTTAACTTCTTGAAAAGTATAAAATTCCTCTAGTAAAACGAGTTGTTTGAAAGCACTCTGTATAATGAAGCAGATGATAAGGAATTAAACTAATTAAATTAAATTAATTGTTTGGCATTCGTGTTAACATTAATAACTACCGATCATTAGATTAGTACATTATTTATCAATTTTGGAGAATTATGTTTACATTAAAAGCTCATGTTCATTCACCTGCCTCATTAATAAATAAGTTTTCACAGAACTAGGTTTTCAATTACTACAAATTTCAGAATATGTTTCGACTTACTAATGCTGTAGTTTACAGAATGTGCAGAGAAAATAACACACTTATTTAAACTCACATGAAGTCGCCACCATTTCAAATTATTACAATAGTAATGTTTATTTCAAAAACCCGTGACCAGCACTTTTCGACAATTTTATTAAGGTAAGGGGTGATAGGCAATGGGTGAGGGGTGACAGGCTTTACCGGGGTTAGGTAGGTCATGACCTTCGTCCGGTTAGCCTTTATTAGTTTTTTAGTTAGTCTTATTTTTTGGTTAGCCTTTAAAACAAAGCAATCAATAAAAATAAAAATTTTCTGTGTACTGCTAAGTAAAATATAAATATCTCTCCCTCCATTTTTTTTTTCATCCCTATTTTGTTGAAATCGACTCCGCCTGGCGCATGCACAGAAGCTTGGAGGGTTTCCGTATCTAAGAATGATCAGTACATCGAGTCTGTTTACGTATTTTTTCTATATGAGGCCTTTCGAAGTTAAAAATGTGTTCTAAATGCAGGAAATAGGTATCCAGCTTTAGAACTGTTTGAAAATAAATTTCGGCTTTAATCATGCAAGTATAAATTAAAAATTCAACTTTAAATGAGAAGGTAAAATGATTACATGAAATTACCATTTTATATTTCGTATAAAATTAAAATGATAAATATAAAGCAAAAACAAACTTAAGCAGTTAAACAAGCTTATCCATTTCTAAATTTGAAATTAAACATGATCTAAGATCTCTGAATAAGAAAACGAGTATAGTTTTAGATTATTCCCATTTTCAATTAATAATTAAGCTCATGATATGTCTTAAACAAAAAATGTTTCATTTCCTATAACTTTAATATAAAGCTATTGCTCATAAAATTATAAATTTTGGACTGGATTTTGCTAATTAGAAATGTGAAGAAGATTAAAAGCAAGAATATGCGTTAGATATATAATATAATAACAAAGAAAATTCGTTTAAGTAAAGTTTAATTGCTGTATAAAGCATTTCATTTTACTTTGTGTTCTAAAAGTAGCATAGCATATAATCTGTATAATTAATTAGAATCAATATAGACAGTAAATTATAAATTCGATAATTATTACTGGTTATAATAATTACATAATTTAATTTATTAACTATATAATTTTAATTGAAATAAAGACCTTGCAAATATTAGATTCCCTCATATGAAAAACTGCTTTCAAGGTATTTTAAATGTCTCATCACTTTAATTATACTTAACCTTTAAAGAACTTATTATAAGTTTAACTAGATAAAATAAGGAAATAAAACTCTATCGTTGACTGCATCCCTATCATTTCGAAAGATAAATTAGATGAAATTACAATAACAAATAAGTCTTTAAAGCAAAAGCAACAATCTGATTCAAGACTTATATGGCTGTATCCTTTTTCCGAAAATATATTTTTTCTCTATGGTCACCGATATATCTAAATTTTGGAATGACACAAACAGTCATTTCTCACTTTTCTTTCTATTCTTGCACGTCACAAATCTATCCATTACCGGAAACAGAAAGATTTGTGTCTCTCTCTGTTTTTATTTTCAGACCAGAAATTAAGTTTATTCCCATTATTCAAGAGATCAATGAATTCTACAATAATTTTTGACTTGACAATGATTTTAGGCTGGCATCTTTCCGTAAATTGCCTGATGCTTTACGAACCGATTATAATGGCCGATATGATCATGGCAGACGAATAGCCTGAAACATGATCACTCTACAATGTTTCGGACTAAAGATTCAAATTTCTTTCAATCTCAAGCATTTTTCAATATATTTTATAATCATTCAACAGTAGGTTTCATCGTTCAAATGTTTTCAGATTTCGAATTCAGAAAATATCTCTTTAGTTGTGGCTTTGATCTTCTAGATAATGTTTTACCAGAATTGTCTGTAAAATGTATTTTTAAAAATATGAATAGAAATTATTTATCACTAATGAACTATTTTTCTAACAAATTTCTAATGCTATGTGAAGTACAAGATGTTATGAGGAGTACAGACAAACTTTTACAGTTCATATCTTAATTTTTCACCTGCAAAACAAAGTTTATTGCCGGCATCTTAAGAAAACATCTAATTGTTTTTTTAGGTAAATTGATTAATTCCAAATATATAATAAATATACCTTTAGATGAGTAAATTCGGCCAAAATTGTGACAATAATGCATCGCATATGTTCCGAAGAAAATAAAATACTAAAGTGCGGAAATATTGATTATGGTGTGATTTTGAAGTTTCGGTTGATGATCTAAATACGCTATACCTAAAAAATTTATATATCACCAAGTTAACATTCCTGTCGTTTATTCTGACTATGAGAAAATTTTTCAGGGGTCATATTTCAAAAAATCCATGAAATATTATTATCAATTATAAGCATAAATTAAAATCTTGCATTATTATGTTCACCATTTACATAGTCTTTATTCATCTAATCCAAGAAATTTTCCTTTAACGTATAACAGCTATAAAAAATTAAGTTATAAATAATATGTCAAAAATGAAGGATAAAGTACTTTCTTCATAAAACAGGTAGATTACGTTTTATTTAATCTATATTTCATGTAATTGTAGATAATCTTAAGATGTCTCTTAAATTATTTTTAGAGTCAATTAAGATCGATAGCTATTCACATTTATCCATATATATAAAAGTACATTAAAATTATCCAATATAACAAACTCAGTTGTCGATTGCTAAGTCCTAAACAAAAGTTTGCTTTTTCACCTTCGATTTTTCCGTATACTTACATAATATAGTAAGAGTTAGGTACATGGTATGAAGTAGAGAATCAAGTATTCGTTTTACATCTTTATTGATTGACCAATGGGGAAGAAAATTTAATGAAGATCTACGACTCTCGTCCCAAGACCAAATATCAAATTTTATTTGTCTAGTGCCTTTTTTCAGTTATGGTATTCACGTGCACGCAAGCAGTAAAATAAACAGATAGCCTAAAAAATAAATGCATATCTACAATTTTAGTATCAACTTCATTGACTGAAATCTCTCATTAAGTTTGTTGCATTTTAAATTATAATTTTCATATACACACGAATACACAGATAGTCATCCTTATATGGTTTCTGTCCAAAATTTGAACGAGTTGTAGAATTCATGCAATAAATCATGTTTTCTTTAATGCAGCGTTTTAGGTTAATCGTGTTTACCTTTTATCTGGACATTCACCATCCATCTGTTCCAATCCATTTGGAGGTAGCAGACGGTTTCCATTTTCAGCTCATAAAGTTTGGTGGGTCATTCTCAGGTTGGACTGTGCCAACCACACCCCTAGGGTACTGCACCTTCTCCTTCCTCCGCTTTCAAAACGGGTCGCCCCCGCCCTGATGTTCCCACATTGACTCCCACTCACTCTCAAGCTCCCCCATTTTTAGAGAGAGCTCTTATGAGGGAGATTTGGTCCCCCTAACCGACCATCGTATTTCAGTTTTATGGCCTATTGGGCCAGAGGAAATTCCAAACAAAATGGAATTCCGATTCTCTCCTCGGTCTACACAATTCCTCATCGGTTTCTTACACTGACGAAGGGGTTTGGCAACTTGTGTTCCAAAAAATGTGAAGTGGCCTAGTGGTGAATGTTCCGCTTTACATAGATGGAGGCTTCCCGTTGCATGGTTTCTTTTAAAATTTGTTATAAATCAACCATTTGGGGAAAAGATAGAAACTAAATTGTGTTTGTCTAGTTCGATACGCTTTTCATGTTCACAGACATATATAATTCGAAGAATGATGTCCTACTAAGGTGTTTCTAAAATGAGGTGATTCATAAAAAGCTCGAGGTTGAATTTTTTGACGGTTTCAAACCATTCTCAATGAATAATTTGTACTCCAGAAAGCAATAATCAAGAATCATCTAGCTGGGTGCAAGTGTAACGTATTTTCGTCTTGAAAAGCTAATTTTTTTAATTTTTAAGAAATATAAAATAAATTGCACATTATTAAACCGTTTTTTGAAAATCAACTCTTTTCTAGTTAGGTCAGAAACATACTCCTTTAGTCACTCTGACAGATCAATGAGAATGCCGTGTTGCAAACAAACACTTTTTCATCACTCTTCCCGTTTCTCTTTGGAGAAAATGACACTTTACCAATAATATTCCTTTACTCTATTAGACCGAGAGTAGCAGATAAACTAAATCCTGTTTTGTTCCGCTTTCGGCAATTTGCCTGAAGCAGAAGAATTTTCAGCGCAGATTTTTTCTTCTGGGAGACTTCAGGAAGAAATTTCATTCTACTTCTTACCGTTAGGAGATGTGTCAAATACAGACTCTCTCAATTTCCGCAAATTATCTAAACTTGATTGATAATTTTTAATTCTAGGTTTTTAAATAATCTTTTCTTTTTTCATGCTGAATACTCAAATGGAAAATGTTCGCTTACTTAATGTCGTACTTCTTGACTGTCTTAGGTAGAAAATTAAATAGTTTTAGAAATATATTGCATTGTAAATAAATTGTATTGAATTGTAGAATTCTAGTTTAATAAATAGTTTTCTAGGCTCTGCACTTATTACTCTATTTTGGTATTACTCTCGTTTTCGTGCTAGTAGAGTTCGTAGGTAAATTTCATTCTAATAAAATACAGGCTTGAGTACCACATGTCTTAAAAATGGTAGTCCAGTAGTTTTATTTCTTCAATAAAATAATTATTATCTTAATATATACCATGTCAGTAAAATTTTAGTGAGGTTTCTGATTCCTATGGGTCCTAAAGAAACAAATTACAGCGATGATAATTTCACAGCATGAAAGAACATTTTTAAGTTTACAGAATAGTTGAGAAGTCTGGCGATGTCACATGAAGGTGGTATGACGCTAATTTGAAAATTTGAATTTTCTTTCCATCTTCAATCATAAGCAGTTATGTGACCATTTCACCACAACCATTTCAACTCATTTTGAGCTGGATGGACTATCTACGAACTCATCCGAGATTTCCACCCTCCTTCAACATTTCACTCTGCGTACCATAGGCGTATTTTGTTTTGTTTGGGAACTATAGGAATAAGAAACACCAGCAGGACATTACGAACACTCTGTGTTTAATAACTGCAAGCCGAAAGGAAGCGATATGCAACTGAAAGTAAATCAAACCTAATTACAGTATGTAACTCTGAAATGTTTTGGCAGCAGAACGAATTCAAAATTCTCTTTGTAGGCTATACTTATGTTCTTTATTAATGTTAACTCTTCTTCATGCTAGTGTTCCTTAAACATTGATAGTATCGGGTTTTCGTAACTATCGACTGAAACAATCGATAGTATCGGGTTTTCGTAACTATCGACTGAAACAATCGACAGTATTGACTTTCTCAAAACTATCGATGCTATCGATAGTTTTCTCCCGAGCAATACTATCGATAGGCGCATTTTCAGTCGATAGTTTTAAAACTATCGACTGGAACTATCGATAGTATCGATGGTTTCTAAACTATCGACTGGAAGAACACCTATTGATAGTATCTCAGGGGATAAAACTATCGATACTATTGATAGTTTTGAAACTATCGATGGTTCAGTCGATGGCAAAACTATCGACTGGAACTATCGATAATTTCTAAGCTATCTACTTGAAAAACTCCTATCGATAGTATCAACGGGGAGAAAACTATCCATACTATCGATAATTTTGAAATTATCGATAGTTCAGTCGATGGCAAAATTATCGACTGAAACAATCGATAGTTTCTAAGCTTTCGACTGGAAGAACACATATCGATAGTATCGCCGGGGAGAAAACTATCGATAGTTCAGTCGTTAATTTGGGAAAACTATCGACTGCATTATCGATAACTGAACTAGCGATGTTTAAGGAACACTACTTCAGGCGCAATATTCGAGCCGGAGAGTTCGGGAGCAGGTAAACAATATTGTAACTAATATTGTTAATACTCATTAATTTTAATTTTAGCATTCTAAAATTAATCACTGACCGTCTTGGAGAAGCTTAAAAGAAATAAATGGGGATATCATTGTAAAAAAGTCCCACCTTCCGGATTATTTCCGTGCAGTAGAGTAAGTGTACGTGTTTTTTCGATTTGCGATTTCAGAGGCATTTCGGATAGCCTTGATTTCGGCTAACCCGAGTTCGATTAACCAGGATTTTACTAAAATTACTATTTAGTGCATTTTGTGAATATCATGTACAGTTTATTTCAATTTATATGCTAACGTTTCTTAATTTTATAATATTTAATTGAGAAAAGAGTTTAGAATTTAAAATAAAGAGATGTGTAATTTGCTATTGGTTCGGTTGTCTAATATGATTAGGATATTATACAAAAAATTAATTAAAATAATTTAAGCAAGTTTTATCAAGCGAAATGAAAATTATTGATATGCTCTACAAAGTTCATATTATCAATTAAAGCAAGTTTTACTTTATAATTTTACTGAATATATGAATTCGAACCGATGGTTAGAATATAACAATTTTTTGTAGAAGCATTCAGACATAGCATTCGGTAAAACTTCACATCATTTTTATTTGTATATGAAACCTTAGTTTAATAACTACTAGGTCAGTACTTTGAAGCTCTTTTACATATTAGGACTTCAGGCATTTTTTAAAAACATTTACTACTATTTGTCTTTAGGGTTTTTCTATATCTGTGAAAAGATTCATGATCCGTTAGTAACTTACTTAAAGAAATGCAAAATGGCTTATTAGCTCTAGGTTGTAATGGCGTGGTGGTTAGATCTCAGGTTCCAAACCCGATTTCACCAGATATTCATTGTGTATGAGGGGCCAAAACAGCCTTCTTCTTGCTTTTCAACCGGACGTTAATAGAATTAAATTGAAACTAAAGCTTAGTAGTTCTACTTAAGATGATACCTTGTAATTGTATTAAAATCCTTACATTTTTATTTCTACTCAATAATTTCCGTTTACCCTATTAAATATAACAGATAAAAGTATGTTATCTAACAGGAAAATGTTGCCTGTGATGGAATACTTAGGGTCACGCTCCATTTGGCGCACCCATGGTATGAAACAAAAATTTAAGAAAAAAACATAAAATGAAATTAATTACAGAAACAAAATACAGAATTTTGTGTTTTATTAACACAAGAATAAATGACATATCTAATTGTAGGTGACTTCATATAAATTACTTAACAGTTTTTTAATATTATTGATTTGAAATTCCAGTATTTATTGCAAAACTTGGGTGACTGAAAATTATTTGCAAAATTAGATCACAAACAAAAATATCTGAGAACATCAGTTATAAAATTACAAAAGAACAAAACTTGACTACTCATTCAAAACCTTATGATAAATTTATAAATGATTTATTTTTAATTATGATATAATATCCTAAATCTGCTTCAAATTCGAAATATTACAGATCTTATGGATATTAGAGTACTTCTCCAACACCTTGTTTGATATTTTCAAGTCATAAATATAACTTCAGTTGCTTATAAATGGTTGTGAAAACGAAAAGCAATCTCCTTTGTGAATAGCCATATCCGAAGATTCACAGGCACCTGGGTCGTAATTGCTGTCCAGTCATAAATTTTTCCAGCAGGCCTCTTTAGCCCTTGTAGAGTCCAGGCAGTCGCATCGTGAATATGGTCGGTGGAGAGCTATTAACCAGAATGGTCTTTGTGACGGAGCTCCCTTTAGGGATATAAAATGCTAGTACTTTATAGGTTAACATGTAAAAGAAAGAGAAGTCGATGACAATTTGAAAAAAAATTCTTTTTATTTTATAAATTAAATAAACACGAACTATAACAAATAAATTTTGCATTTGCAATTTTATATCATGACTGGAAAATATAGAGTAGAGCAGATTATTAGGATGCTTTTGAATAATCACAGAATTGTTAGAGAAAAGGTAAATTTTTCATCAGGGAGTTACAATCAGAATATTTAAAAAATCTTATTAAACCATCTTCCCCTTAATATATCAGAAAATTAATAAAAGGAAATATATCACATAAAAGTCAAAGTTGACATTATCAACTGTCCTTTTATTTAAATTAGAAGTTTACATGGGATGCGTGCTAATGTTATTTACATGTCATTTCGAGTTTATTTTATTTAGAGATAAAAGCTGTTGTAATATTCCACAGAATACAATAACATGGTAACGTTTTGTGATATTATTAAATGTTTAAACATTAATTTTAAAATAGTATTCTATGAAAAGTGTTTGTATTATAAATAAAGGAATTTTTTTAGAATAGAGACTTACCTTTGGGCCAAAGGATCGTAGCCGATTCCACCAGAAAGTATGGCAATAGTAAAGAATTCTACTCCAGGATATTGTGAATCTCGAAACTTCAGACCTCCTGAGTCCTGAAAAATTAATTAAACGTTGAATAGATGAAATTCGACGTATGATTTTATCATCAAAATTGTATATTTGGAACAGATTTTGAACCCAGTCAGAGTTGAAACTGGTTTACTGGCTGTCGGTTTTTCTGTCCGTGCGCATGTCAATATTAAAGTTGAAACACGCAACAAGGATGAAATTTTCTATATTATCATTAACTAAAAATTGTTCATATGTTATAAATTTTGAAGATGTTTTATACCATATAAAAAGTTCAATAGTCATACTCAATACTCTTCACTATACAAAAATAAAGTAAATTACAGAAAAACACGCCTTAGACATATACGACAGATCAAGCACTAAATAAATAAAACGCATTTTCAGGCAATTTTGTTTTATAATTCCATGCATTATGTTTCCAAAAAGAAAATTAAAGTTCTGAAAAAAAGTCATGTTTTTCGAGAAAAATATTTAAGTATTTAATCCAAAGCTTCCTTTTCTTAAAGCAGTAGAGTTATTTAAAAATCAACGATTATATTTAAATTTCGGAAATTTCGTATTAAATATTTAAATTTCGGAAATTTCGTATTAAATATCTAAATTTCGGAAATATTTTTCTATTCTAAACACATAAATTTAAGTCTTTCGGAAGTTCCAATAAAATCAAAAAAATATCTGCTAATCATTTTAATTCTTTTGTTTACTCACTTTTCAATGACAATACGAATAATGCTTTACCAATTTTTCAAATCATTAACATGCAAGTTTTGTCAAGAAATATAATTCATATCAGAATAAAAAATCAGCGAGATCTTTTTTTTTGAAAATGTAATGCATATATTTAAATTTGACTGGAAAAACACAAAGGTTTACATTTCCTTTTTCATAATTCGCAAACATGATTAGTTTTGCAAGAAAATCTTAAAATTAAAAGAATGACTGATCTTTAAATAGATTCAATTGATACTTTTGGGAAAAAAAATTACTTATATGAAATTTATTTCAATTCCAACTGTCTTTTTGTTTGATTTGTATAATATATGTCTATTAATTTATCTCCTGATTTATAAATATTTGTCTTACTTTATTCTTTGCTAATGCTATGTTTTGAAGCATTTAATATCTAATGAGATTCTTTCATCTCTTTTTTACTTCATAACGATTTTTTTAGACATTTCGGTTAAGATTTATCTTTGATTTTTACTCTATACATCGGAAAATCTCTTGAAACTGAAATTTCTTATAACTTTACTGCCACGAAATTTAATAAAATCAACCGCTGTCACAGAAGCATTTTTCTTTCATCGCGTAAGTTTTCAATTTATCGTAACATTTTAATTGTCTTTTTTATTCTATTTTCTTTCTTACTGTTACAATATCCTTGTTCATTTCCTCTCGCACTTTCAATTTAAATATGACAACTAAAATCAGATATCTTCATTTTGAACAACTGCCAGATACCAACACTTTAAGATTACTTAATGTTACAACCATCATTCCATAACTATTTTTTGAAAGTTTTAAAGCATTATGCAAATATATCTGAATCTATTAAAATACTGTAAAAATTGAAAATTTTAAACAGAGCAATTCGAGCGTAATAACCATAAAGTGTTTTTTCTTTTGTTTATTAACGTTTTCAAATAGTATACAGATTACTTGCTGATTTTCATTATGGAGCATTATAACAGAATTCGACTAATCTCTGGAGACTATTTTTTTTCTTCTTTTTTTAAACTGAAACAAAAAAAAAATGTTCATTAAGCAGCGCTGTTTCTGCTAAATGAGCTGTACCAAGTTGGTTGTGTCACCGAAAAATATTGCGGTTTCATAGTGTTTAATTTATTGTGTTAGTGTTTTAGTTAGTGACAGGAGGGATCGCTTATTTTCCTCATCTACTTAAAGCCAGTTTAGATACACACACACGCACACACACACACA